>CAUYSK010086844.1:0-28768 GCA_963575035.1 Avahi laniger | reverse complement strand
GTGAACCAATGAAACCCCTCAAATATATATTTTCATTCCTGCTGAAAAAACAATGAAGGTAGTTAATTTTAGCATTTACCTATGTGAATAATAGCAGTATGTCCAAATAATTTCTTTTTTTTTTTTTTTTTTTTTTTTTTGAGACAGAGTCTCAATCTATTGCCTGGAGTGAGTGCCGTGGCGTCAGCCTAGCTCACAGCAACCTCAAACTCCTGGGCTCAAGCAATCCTACTGTCTCAGCCTCCCAAGTAGCTGGGACTACAGGCATGAGCCACCATGCCCGGCTAATTTTTTTTTTCTATATATATTTTTAGCTGTCCAATTAATTTCTTTTTATTTTTGCTAGAGATGGGGTCTCGCTCTTGCTCAGGCTGGTCTTGAACTCCTGAGCTCAGAACGATCCGCCCACCTCGGCCTCCCAGAGTGCTAGGATTACAGGCATGAGCCACCGCGCCCGGCCAAATAATTTCAATTTACAACCTTGTTTGCTGAAAACTTGGATGCTTGGAAATTTGTTTTTCTTAGTTACAGATAATCTGCAAACTAAGAAAGATGCTGTCCCTGTTGGTGCCTCCATCTAAATATGTCTTTCTGATTTTATAACACAAAGTTGTCATTGACTCTCATATCCATATCATATCCACAGGTTCCACAGAGACAAAGTCACTTGGATATGCAATACAGGAAGGTCTTCAGCACACTTTACTCAGTTTGTTTTGCCTAGCTAAATAGGTATTTCTTAATCCTCTCACCAAAATATAGGATTATAGGTCTTGTTTTATCCCATGATAAACAAGTTTGCGCCAAGGCACATGCCCTCAGCTCCTCTTACACCAGCCCAATTCCCTGCCTCCTAATAGACCAGAAAACAAGTCCTTGTTTTACTTGCTTCTAGCTTCCTACACCTCTCCCAAGACTGTATCACGAAATGTTCAAATCTTGTTCTGCCATGTTTTACCTCCTGTTTTTGTTACCGTTCCCTTTCCTCATTATCCCCAAAAGGAATGACTCAAGATCACACATTCTCAAATATGGAAGCAAATTCTTATTTGCTACAGTTTCTCATAGGGGAAAAGATAATAGTGTATAACTATCCAAGTAATTAATCCATTGCCTGCTCTCCAGACCCTAGGCAAGTCATTACTGCTGAGATGCAAATCCTGGCTCAACCACTTACTTGATGTGTAACCTTGGTCAGGTTATACTTAGCCTCACTGCATCTCAGTTTCTCCATCTGTAAAGTGAAGATAATAATGCCCCAATCTCATAGGGTTGCTGTGAGAGTTGAATGAGTTGATACATGTAAAACCCCAAACAGAGTCAGGAATGTTGCAAGAATTCAATGTCACTATCACTACATGTTAGGAACTGGGAGTATAGGAATGAGTGAGATGGAAAAGGTCCTTGCTCTCCTGGACTTTACATCCTAATAGGGGCAAAATAATAAACAAGCAAGTGAATAAAGATAATTACAGCCTGTGATAATGTTATAAACAGAATGAAGGAGTGAGGATGGAAACCTTAGATAAGAGGGTCATGGAAGGAAGAAAAATGAGAAGGAAACAACAATGCAAGGAGCTGGAGGAATAAACAGCAAATGCAAAGACCATCAGGTTGGAATGAGTTTGGAGAGTTCTATAAACAGTAGGGAGGCAATGTGGCTGAAGTTCGGTGAGCTCAGGGGAGAGTGGTAGCAGCTAAAGCCAAGGTTTAAGCAAAGGCCAGGTTCAGCAGGACTGCGTGGACCCTGTTAAGAAGCTCAATTTATTGTAAATGCCATGGGAAGCCATTGAAGGGTTTTAAGCAGGTAAATAATATTATCAGGACTATGTTTGAATAAGACCCTTTCTAGATCTCTGTGGAAGAGCAACCTACCCAGCTAACAAAACTTAAGCACTACTCAGGAACTTAAAGGTCAGGAAAATTCATCTCCAAAGTCTTTCCCAGCTCCAACAATCAGTGGTTCTATGCTGAAATTGAAATGAAGAGACCTTTGATTTTGTTGATTTCTCAGGAACACATCCTAAGTACAGAGTTTCATTATTTCTTTTTCCCTTTGTGTCAGTGGTTTTGAATGGTTGAGTCCCATCAAATAAACGCTTTTAATTGTTTTTGTTTCTTACCTCCAAATTCCCAACTGCTAATCAACAATTTTCTGTTAATGAAGTGTCCAAAACTAAAAACAGCATCCCAGGTGCTATCTCACTAGGGCCAAACAGAAAGAGCCATTATCTCCCTGCTTTATGACAGGAGGCCAGTGTCATATTTTTCTCACAATATTATACAGCTGACATGTATCTAATTTGCCATTTAGCGTCACCCTTGGGCCTCTTACAGCTATTACTATTTTCCAGGTGTCGCCCTCCCCATGAAAAACTTTCTTTCCAATTACTTTTCCCCAGATGCCTCTACTTGGAGTTTTTCCAAGTTGAATGTCATTCTCTTTGCCATATTGTTAATGTTTTATATAATTTCTTTGGCTTTCCTGGTGTTTGCAACATGTCGTCTTTTAGGGTCATCTGAAAATTTCATTAACATGATTGTGAACAGGATGTAGCTAGAAGGGAATTGCTGAGGGATTCATCTTCTGCTCCCTTATTAGCTAGGTACTCGTTCTAGAAATGGAGAAAGAACCCCTTCATCAAAAGAATTCACCTCTGCTTTTTTCTTACACACACTCTTTCTCTCTTAAAACTGTTCTCAATTCCCTGAAACTCTCTCTCAAAAAACAAACAAACAAAAAACACCACAAAACTCCTTGTCATGAATAAAACTTCTATCTCAGGGGTCCCAAACTGAGACTGCTGATTACAAACATGATACCCTGGAGTTCCCAGAACCCCTTGCAATTGTATTCACATTGTTATCTCCTTGAGTAGATATGCAGTTTTCTAATGAAAATGCCCATAGCTTTGATTAGAATATCATGGGAGTGTGGAAACCCAAAAAAGGTTAAGAACCACAGTTGTATGCCATTGTTTCTCAAAGAGTGAGCCAACATCAGCTGTACTGAAATCACATGATTGCTTATTAAAATGCAGATTCTTGGGTCCTAGTCCAGAAACACAGAATGGACATGGAGACAGGAATGTGCGTTTTATTTATTTATTTATTTTACTGATGCATAATAGGTGTACATAGCTTCAGGGTATATGTGATAAATTTAATACATTAATATAATTTGTAAAGATCAAATCAGTGTTCTTGGACTATACATCCCCTTAAATTATTTTTTCTCTGTGCTAGAAACATTCAAATTATTCTCTCCTAGCTATTTTGAAATGTAAGAATGTGCATTTAAAAATTAAATGTTAATTATTTTTGAATGAGAAATGTATGTTAATTGTACAAAATTTAGAAGGTCAAAAGGCTAAAATCTCTCTCCTATCCCTGTTCCGTAGCTACCAGTTTCTTTTCAGAGGGGCAACCACTGTTACCAGTTTTCTGTATATTTATTTTTTTTTATTTTCATTTTTTTTTTTTTTTTGAGTCAGAGTCTCACTTTGTTGCCCTGGCTAGAGTGAGTGCCGTGGCGTCAGCCTAGCTCACAGCAACCTCAGACTCCTGGGCTCAAGCGATCCTACTGCCTCAGCCTCCCAAGTAGCTGGGACCGCAGGCATGCACCACCATGCCTGGCTAATTTTTTCTGTATATTTTTAGCTGTCCAATTAATTTCTTTCTATTTTTAGTAGAGACGGGGTCTCGCTCTTGCTCAGGCTGGTCTCAAACTCCTGAGCTCAAGCAATCTGCCCGCCTCGGCCTCCCAGAGTGCTAGGATTACAGGTGTGAGCCACCGAGCCCGGCCAATATATTTCTTTTTGGCCAACAGTGTTATGATTGTGTTGTTTCATCTTCCTGTGTACAAGTAGATGTTCCTTTCAATATTTCTTCTTACGTATCCAGCCTGATGAGGCTTATGAACCTATATATTAATACCAAATAGGTAAATATTTAAAAATAATGTCAAAAATTGTGATGATTTAGTAAATTAAGTATTGGATATACTTCCAGGATATTAATAGGAATTTTTCTTCCCCAGTGCTTTAGGAGGCTGAGGCAGGAGAATTGCTCGAGACAAGGAGTTCGAGACTAGCCTGGGCAACATAGCAAGACCCCATCTCTTAAAAAAAAAAATCCCGATATGATAGCATGCACCTGTAGTCTTAGCTACTTGGGAAGCTGAGGTGGGAGGATCACTTGAAACTTGGAGTTCAAGGCTGCAGTGAGCTATGATCACACCACTGCACTCCAGCCTGAGTGACAGAGTGAGACCTTTCCTCTTAAAAAGAAAAAAAATTATCCTCGTGTCTTTGAGAATAGATATATCAATTAATTAATTTAATAAATATTTATTGAGCATTGTTTTTGATATCAGTGAAGTTTTTTTTCCTGGCACCTGCTTTTTTCCTCTTGGACTACCTTGTTTTCAGTTACTTTAATCTTTGACAGCTGTCTGACATTTCTAAACTTTTTCTTCTAAACTAATTTCTAGAAAAAAGTAAATACAATTTTATTACTATTCAAAGATCTTAGTAAGCCAATTTGAATTCCTTCTCTTGTTACCCTTGTGGGGTTTTTTTTCCCCTGAATCTAATTGCTTTTCTTTAATTATGCCTGTCTAATTTCAATATATAGTTGAGACCTCTCTAAAAATTTTTATTCCTCATACTAACACAGTACTGGTTTTACACTGTAATGGGGCTTAAAATGTCAGTTCCATGTTCTAAATTTGGAGCTATTTATAATAACTACAGCAAGGAGACCACGTTGTACAATGTTCTGTTAGCAGAGAAGGAAAGTAGATTTGCACTTACTTTCGCAGGCCTTTTAATGCTATTTCTAGAGTGTTCAATCTTAGCTTCTGTTGTCATAAAATAGTCATCACAGTTATGTTTTTAAAATAACTTTTAAATTCTATTTACTGTGACAATGATAAACAGAAGAGTTAAAGAATTTTATGCTTTCTGTTTATGTATAAAGGGAGGCCTAAAGAAAAACTGTTATGATGTCATCCATTAGTTACTTCAGGAATTTTGACCCTTGAGAAAAAAATTTCAATTTCCTTAAATCATTGTTTGATTTTTCTCCCTACACTATCATGTGATCACTCTTTCTACAGTGCTTTTTTAAATAACCCAATTCCTTGTCATCCTCCTTGATCATTTCCTACCCTTTAAGAACGTGGTCTTAAAAGGGTATATATGCTATTTGTATTATCTACTTATACCCTATTGAGTCAGGGAGAAAATGAATAGTTGATGTCAAGATGATGTCTAATTCAGTCTTAAGCTAGTGGCTGGTCTCTTTTCAGCCTTAGATAACCCTTTTGTCTCTCAGAACTACCATTGAGTGTCCAGTATGAATTAACTGTGGTGGTTTTGAAAGGTGGTATATTGTCTTTCGGGGTCTGTGTTGAGGCCACCAAGTTTATTTGACTCTTGTGCAGCTGGAATAAGTTGGTTTCAAATTCTTTGAAAATGTTCCTCAGCGTCTGAAATGCCTCTTTGACGTGGTCTCCAGTTTTTTAAAAAATGTAATTTTTCAAACTTTATCTAAACTAACTGAAGCCATGTACTTTACGGCTTAATGGACTCATCATGCATGATCATGCAACTCCGGAACCCATTTTGCTAAATGAAGTGGTGACATTTTATGCACTATTAAGCCAACTAGAATAATTTTCTTGCTCTTAGCCGTAACTTCTCTGTGTCCTTATTGAAAAAATTCTGGAGTATGTTGTAGAAGGTTTTGATAGGAGACAGTGTTTCTAAAGATATGTGGAAACAGGGCCTTTTTCCCATTATTCCATCAAGAAAATAAGACAGACAAAACTCATGAAATGGGAAAGTGGTTGAAATGCCCCAGTTGGTGTTATAATGCATTAAATTATTTTGTAATAGTTTGATTGGGAAAGTGAATTTTAAAATTACTGCCTTATTCCCTTTTTTTAACACCTTACCAGTTACAAGATCACGTGTATGTGTGTGTGTATAAAATAAAGCATTAAGAACTATCCTTTTCAGCATTTCATATTTTTGTTATCTTATGTATTTAAAGCAGCTTAGGAAGATAGTGCTTCTATTTTCAGTATAATATGAGCAATTTTATTTCTGCTACTCTGTATGCAATAAACTGCCTAGAAGACTAGAAAAATAGTTTGCTGAGCCCTAGGGGGAATAATCATAAAACTAACCTGTATTATATAATGTACTGTCCTGGGTCTTATATATTGACAATTTCCCCCACTTTCCTTGCTCTGCAAATCTGCTTGAAATTGTGTAACTTTCCACCCCTTGAATATATTTGAATTACAGAAAACACAAGCAAGCAAAAAGAATATAAAAAATTATCAATGATTCCATCTCCTCACAGCTACTGATGTTAACACTTTGGAGGGTCTTGCTTTCCACATCCATTAGCATGCACATGTGAACTCATACATACCTCACATTTTTTCCCACAAAAAATAAGTTTTTTGCTCTACTTTTTTAATTTAACGTTTCTGTGTCACTACGTATATCTCTGAATGGCTGTATTTTGTTATATGCATTTGTTCTAATTTATTTATGCTATTCTCCAATGTTGATCATTCAGGCTGTTTCCAATTTTGTTTCTATTAAAACAGCGTGGACGTAAACATCCTTGTACCTACTAATAAATTTTCATTCCTTTATTCAATAAATATTCATTGACTACCTACTGTGTGTCAGCCACTGTATTTGGTATTGGGTTACAACAGTGAGCACAAAACAGAGAGTTACTACTCACATGGAATTTAAATTCTAGCAGGAGACCAGATGTTAATCACATAATTGTACTGCTGTGTATATAGCTTATAACTGAAATGGATACTCTGAAAGAAAGGAGTACTGTTGTGTGAGAAAATACAGCAAAGGATCCTGACTGAAGGATTAGGGAAAGCTTTATTGAGGAAGTGCTGCTTGACCTGGAAGTTAGTTGAAAGAGATTGGGGGACTGGAGGGGGAGGTGTTACAGAGAGAGATTATTCTAGACAGAGTGAACACTATTGTGCAAAGGACCTATTGCAGGAGGCATTATGGCATATTTGAAGAACTAAAAGAAAGCCAGTGTGGCCTGAACACTGAAAGCTTTGGTTTGAGACATGGCGTGACAAGTAGTCAGGGGCCAGGCTAAGCAGGGCCTTATAAACCGTGTTATGGACCTTGCTCTTTATCCCAAGAATGATAGGATGCCGCTTAAGGGTTTCAAGCTGGAAGTGATATCTGATTGCAGGGTGAACTTATTAGATAGAGAACAGAGCAGATACAGGGAGATCAGTTAGGTTGTTGCAGTGGTTTAGGTGAGAATTGATGATAACTTGGGTTAGGTTGGTGGTTGGAAATAGACTCAAGAGATTTTTAAGAGGTAAAATCGATTCAACTTGGAGCATATTTCTAAGGGTTTTTTTTTAGCATAAATTCCCAGAAGTGGAATTCTTGAGACAAAAGGCAGAATTATTTTAAAAGCTTGTAATATGGGAGGGGGGAGGAGGGGACGGGTATATGTGTACACAAAGAGTGCAATGTGCACCACGCAATGGGATGGACATATTCGAAACCTGGACTGAGGGGGGGAGGGGGGGCAAGGGCAACACACATAACCTAAACATCTGTACCCTCATATTATGCTGAAATAAAAAAAAAAAAAAAAAAAAAACACTGTACTCCCTTAATTAATATTTTGAAATTAAAAAAAGGAAAAGAAGTGTTGGTGCTAAAATGATGTGTATTTTGTTTTCAAAATCTGAAATTTTCAAAACAAAATAGTATAAAGATTATCCTTTACTTGATTTTGAAAGATTATAGTAAATGTATTAATTAAAAGCATAAAATTTAGAATTCATAAAAATTTGGGCCAAATACAGATACTCCCAAAATTAAACAGAAATAAACAAAAAAACCAAGTATGAGAATATGCCTGTGGTTCTTAATTTGTGGAGGAAAGACCCTGTGGTGTATTAGAGCAACTGGAAGCCTTTCTTCAATTAATGCAAAAGCACTGAATATACAATGAATAAATACTGATTCCTATTTATATGTATTATAACTTTTAAGGAATATAGATGTTATAACTAGTAAGATAAAAATTCACGTAAAAATCTTGTAGAATTGATTATAATTTAAAAAGCAATTACATATTTTATTCAGTCAACAGATAACAGGTATAATTGTTGTTAGGTCAGGGTTCACTAATTTTTATTTAAATGTTAGTATTCACCATTGAAAACATAGATAGGCAATGCTCTTTTCATCAAAAGCTAATTGCTCTCATTCTCCAGGACACAAAGAGATAACTAGCTTTGACCACTGTCTCAGATAGCAATCAACACATCTTTGAAGTGATGATATTTATTACCTGGTGACTATGGGGAACTTTCTGACTCACTGCCTTTATTCTCTTTAGGGATACATGCACAAACAAAATTAAAACAGACAGTAATCTCCCCGTATAGAGATAACAGCTGGGAACTCAGTTAATTCCACTTCAGACAATTTCCTTCTTATTCATATGGTTGCAATATTTTAACCCCCTTTTTCCTTTCCTCTCTCAACTCTTATTTTTAACACACACACACCCTTTCTCACTCTCCCTCACTTTTTCCTCCTGAGCTGGAACCCACCTTAATTGTACCTAAATGGAGAGATAGTGAAATCCTGAAACAACAAAAAGGGAAGCCATACTTTTAAAATTAAAAATAAAAACAAATAAATGGCTAGTGCTATTAACCTTTAGCCCAGTCTGTACCAAGTTCCCTTCTGATTCTCCATAAAGATTCATCGATTTATTCTTCTCAACAAATGACATGTTTTTTTTCCACAAGTTTAAACATTAAAGATAAATTTGGAAGTTATTTTGATTTCACCTTTGATTAACATTGAATTCTATTATTTTTCTTTATTGCACATATTTTGTATTTCAGTGACACACACAGGTTTTGAAAGTTGCCTCAGAAAACTAATCTCTGTGGCTCTTATACATAGTTAGTCCAAAAGTTCTATTAATGCTATCCAGAGTCTGATACCCCCTTCTACCCTCACCTGCACTGCTCTCATCACAGCATCTTTTATTTGAACTATCCCAATGGTCTCCTGATTGGTGTTATAGCTAAGTTTACTCCCATCCAACCCATTCTATTCTGCTGCCAAAGGGGTTTAACTGCAAGTCTTATTATATTATTCCCTTTCTTACCACCTTTCAATAAATCTCATTTCCTGCTAGAAAAAATCCAAATGCCTTTTATGTGACACAGATATCCTCCATCACCTGTCCCTACATACCTTTCCAGCCTCTCTCTTCCCACTTCTCCCTCAAAATCCATTCTGCAGCCCAATTGAACTATTGGCTAGCTTATGGTTGCAGCCATTGTGCTTTTACAGTAGAATGAATTAATAAATATTGGTATACTTATAGAATTGACTACCATACAATTATGAGAATGAACAACTACATGAAACAATATGAATCAATTTTACAAACATAATGTTGAAAAGAATCCAGACATAAAAGATTACATATTATGTGATTTCATTTATACAAAGTTCAGTAAAAAACAAAAGTAATCTACTCAGGCTAAAAGTTAGAAGAGTAGTTATATAATAATTACTTTTGAGCATTGTACTTTGACTATAAGGGGCTCAAGGGGCTTCTGGGATATTGATAATATTCTGGTTTCTCAATATGGATGTGGATTATGCAGGTATACTCAGTTTTTGAAAATCCGTTAAACTGTAACTATACTATTTGTGTGTTTTTTGTAATTTAAATAAAAAGTAAATAACAATTAAAAAAAAAAAACTAATCCTGGTGTCATTTCTTCTGTGAAAGTTTCCTTAAACTAAGTCCCTTAGGCAGACTTTATTTTTGCTAATACATCACATTTTATTTATCCAATTCTTTATGTTCCCCAATAAAAATATAACTTTCCTAACTTTGAAGACATTAACTCTTTCTATTCATGTACCCGTAGCTCCCAGTACAGTGCCTGGCAGTTAGTGAGTACTCAACAATATTATATGATAAGAGTTTTCCAATCTCTGCATTAACATTTTGGGTCAGAAAATTCTTTGTTGTGGGGGCTGTCCTGTGCATTGTAGGGTATTTAGCAGCATCCCTGGGTTCTACCCATCTAATATCCATAGCAACTCTCCACCTGTAACAACCAAAAATGTCACCAGGCATTGCCAATGTCCCCAGGGGACCCAAATTGCCCCTGGTTGAAAACCACTTATACACATACATGTTCCTATGGAAAAATACAAGCCAAATATTGACTCACTTACCAAAAAGCTTTAGGTTCTGAAATGGTTTGCATGTTAAGGGCAACTAAAAAAACAGGCTTTTTTGAATACCGAAGGGCAAGTTGAGTTCTACATGTCAGAAAAAGATTCATAAAATGCTTTAAACATCTAGATAATCAAATATAATTCACATTAATTAAATGTTAGAATAATGTTTTCTTTGGAATTCCTAAGCAGAAAAGTGAGTTTGCCAAGCAAAATAATTCTGTAAATAAATTTAGGTATTTGGTTCTTTAAAAAATGACTGCTAAGAGTAGCTAAGTGTATTAAATGCCCTAATTACAAAGTATTTTGCAAGGTTTGCATCTATGAATAGACCATTAATTGTAAATTATTGAGGTTCAGTAAGTTTCTATGTGTAAAAGATTAAACAGTGAATATTCCATAAGAAAAGGATAGTTAGAAAATAAACTATCATGCATCAGCTTTGTGGGGAAAAAAACTCACAGAGGGTAGAACTAGCTTACTAGAAAAAATTGTGTTTGTATTTTATTAACTTCATATCTTTGCTTCAGGATATGTTTTTGAGCTTGATTTGTCATAAGATTGTGAGTGATAAAATAATTGAGTACTACTATGTTAATGGAATTGGAAATAAGAGAAAATAAACTGGCTTATAATTATGTGTGTTAAAATGGTATAGCTAACGTATAAATTGATCTTGCCAAAATTATTTCCTGACAACCAATTCCTTAAACTCTTTGTGATTAGAACCAGTACTTAAGAAGAGGCAACTGATTCCCACAAATTAACCATATTTTGATTTTTATCAATATAGATTAGTTTTTATGGTTTTGAATTTTACATAAACTAATTATGCACTATTTTATGTTTAAATTTATGCTTATAAAATTCATCCATGTTTTGTGTAGCAGTATTTCATTATTTTTCATTGTTTAAAGGTTTCTCGATGTATGAAGCTATCTTATTTATTTATTAAATCTAAAGTTGATGGACATTTAATGTTATTCCAGGTTTTGGCTATTACAAATAATGCTATTATAAATATTCTTTTTCTACTTACTCCACATCCTTGCCAATAGTTGGTATTTTCCATCTTCTTATTTTTGGGCATTTTAGTGGGGATATAGTGGTATCTCATTGTGTTTTTAACATTTTCCTGGTGCCTAATGATGTTAAATACCTCTTCATATATTTATTAGTCTTTTGAATATCTTTTTTTATATATGTCCTTTTAAAATGTCTTATCTATTTTTAAATTGCAAACTGTCTTTTTTTAAGACTAATAGGAATGCTTTATATTTATGTATCCTAGTGTTTTTTTCAGATATTTTCTTCCACTCTGTTTGTCTTTTCAGTTTCATAATGGTATTTTTAATGAACAGAATTTCTCGATTTTGATAAATATCCAATTTATCAATCTTCTCCTTTGGTACTAATACATTTTGTTGCTCATTTAATAAATCCTTACCTACCCTAAAGGTCAAAGATGATTAAACTATTCTGTTCTAATAAGTTATGGATTTAAATTTCACTTTTAAGTATATAGATTATCTGGAATTGATTTCTATGTATTGTGTAACTTTGGAGTAATGGTTTATTATTTTTCATATGAATATGAAACTGGTACTGTACCATTCATAAAAACATCCTTTCTTCCACTGGAAAAAAAAAGAAGAGGTAACTGAGCCAAATGAAAATTGAACAAAATAGGCAGTTTATAAAAGAAGAAATAAAAGAGGACAAATATAAGAAAGTGTTTAATTTCATTAGTAATCTATAATATGTCAACAAAAATGTAATTTTTCGCCTATTAAATTGGTAAGATAGAAAATGAGAATGGATGTGCAACCTCATAAACTGATAGTACATATATATAAATTTGTGCATATATTCTAAGAGGGCAATTGGTAATATGTATTATGAGACGACCCCAAAAGCAATCCCGGTAACAACAAAAATAAATAAATGGGACCTGATCAAATTAAAACGCTTCTGCACAGCCAAGGAAACAATCATTAGAGCGAATAGACAACCTACAGAATGGAAGAAAATATTTACATGCCATACATCCAATAATGGGCTGATAACCAGAATCTATAAAGAACTCAAGCAAATCAGCAAGAAAAAAATCAAACAATCCCTTTAAAAAGTGGGCAAAAGACATGAATAGAAACTTTTCAAAAGAAGATAGACTAATGGCCAACAAATATGAAAAAACGCTCAACAACGCTAATCATCAGGGAAATGCAAATCAAAACCACAATGAGATATCACTTAACTTCTCTGAGAATGGCTTTTATCAAAAAGACCCAAAACAATAAATGTTGGCATAGATTCGGAGAGATAGGAGCACTCCTACACTGCTGGTGGGACTGCAAACTAGTACAACTTCTATGGAGTATAACATGGGGATACCTCAAAGAACTAAAAGTAGAATTACCATTTGATTCAGCAATCCCACGACTGGGTATTTACCCAAAGGAAAAAAAGACATTCTATAAAAAAGACACCTGCACTTGAATGTTTATAGCAGCACAATTCACAATTACAAAGATGTGGAAACAACACAAGTGCCCATCCATGAGTGGATTAATAAAATGTGGTATATGTATACCATGGAGTACCAATTAGCCATAAAAAACGGTGAACTAATACCTCTTGTATTAATATTAACCTGGATGGAGCCGGAGATCATTATTCTAAGAGAAGTATCAAAAGAATGGAAAAACACCACACGTACTTGCCATTAAATTGGAACTAATCGAGCACTTACGTGCACATACGGAAATAACATTCATTGGAAATCAAGCAGGTGGGAGGCGGGAAAAAGGGATGGGTAAATTCATACCTAATGGGTACAGTATACACTATCTGGGGGATGGGTACACTTATAATTCTGACTCGAATGGCACAAAAGCAATTTATGTAACCAAATTGTTTGTACTCCCATTAATTTTTCTGATACAATTTAAAAAAAGGAGAGATTTCACACTTTTGAGTCAATTACTCCATTTTAAGGAAATATTTCTAAAGTGATCATCAGAGGTGTATATGATAACTGATATAAAGAGAATGTTTGTGACAGGAAATAGGAAAGAATCTAAATGTTTAATGATAGGGAAATTAAATTATTAATACCTTGTTTATACTCTACAGTGACTGACAAATCCCAATTTTTTGTAGAACAGTTATTACACGGAGAAAAGCTTACATTATACAAAAAAGAGAGTGGTTAAGAGCAATGGCTCTGAAGTCAAGACTACCTAGTTCAAATTCTAGCTCTATTACCTTCTGCTTGCTCTGTGATCAAGGTCGATTGATTAGATAATCTTTCTAAACCTAATTTTCTTATCTGTGAAATGGTGCCTATTTTGTAGGTTTATTGTATGAATTAAATATTACATAAAGTGCTTATCACAATGCCTAGCATATAGTAAGTGTGCAATACATTTTAGTAGCTATGGTAACAATTGGGACGACATCTCTAAGAAACTCAAGATGCAAACCTGTATATATGTGTGTTTTCAATTGTGTAATTTAATCAATTGCTCCTAAGTAATAATTGTAGGTTGAGACTATTGGTGTTTTTTTATATACTTCATATTGCTTTTCTGTATTTTCCAAATTCTTTTTTTGGCAAAAACTATATATTATTTCTATATTCAGGAAAAAAAAGGAGTTATTTGAACACATGTCATATGGAAAATAATGTGCTCCTAATATTCTAACACTAACCAGAAAGTATGGAAATTTGAAGACAGACTTTCTTATTGATAAAGAACTTTCTATAGATGGTCTTCAGTTTTACTTTGTAGTTACTAACCTTCATGAGAATCAGGATATTTAAGCAGACTTCGGCTTTTATCTGTCTCACAAAATCTACCTGAATTTTGATCAGAAGATTAAAAAAATAATTTATAAGAGATATAGTATTTTCTTTTAGGATCTCTGCTTAAGATTTCTACAAAGGGATTATTATCTCTGACTGCAAAGTAAATATGCATTGACTACTCTACTATGGTTATGAACCACCCAAAGAAATTTTGATTTTTAAACATGTGAGGAATCAAATCTGAGCAGTTTTTATGCTGCTGATATAAACAGAAAACACTCTACATTTCTTCATAAGCACTAAATATTGCAAGAGATCTAAAAAGCATTCTAAGACAAATACAAAAATTTTGGTGGTGGTTAGTATTTTATAAACATCCAAATATCTAACTACTGAACTTTTCAGGTATTGATTTTGATATACATGACATTAAAGATTGTTAAATGTAAATAAAAGAGCTTCATATCAAATAATTTCTGTATCTGAGGCACTTTATTATGCTTTTCCTCAATGATCTCTTTCTCATCCACCTGACCTCTTGTGCCATAAGGATAGTGAATTAATTTTTGCCAGCAACACAGAAATGGGAGGGCAAATGGGGGGAAATGATATTAGAAGGTATAGAGACTGGTTATCAGTGCCCGCTATTGTTATTGTTTATATTTAAAACCAAAGAAATAAAACAACCTCCAGAAAGTGTTCCAGTAAGGAAGCTACATCTTTAACCACATCTTTTGCAAGGTGTTGAATACATTCTGCTGACATTCAGTACACAAAGGAAAATAATAAAAGAAAAATTACATGATTTGTTAGAGAGTAGTTGCCTACAAAGAATCTCCTGATTGCAAGGAAATTTACAGGATTCTCTTGTTATTAAAAATAAAAATGACTTGAAGCCTAATAACGATGAGATAGAAAAATTACCTTCTCAGATTAACTTTCACACAAAGGAAACCCATTATACACTGTTTTCAATTTAGCTTTCCTTGAAATAAAAATAGTTCAGAGAACACAAGAAAAGAAAAATCATATTTATTATTAATAAATGAGTTTAATAAAATGATGTTACTCATATTTTATTTTATTCCAGATCTTCAAAGTATCTGTATACTATGCTTTTTTGGCTTTAAAAATGTTTTTCAGAATGAACACAGGTAAAGTCAAATCTTTTAGAATTATTCATTATTGTTAAGAAAACAAGCTAAATTTGGAGTTAATTTCTATTTTAGTGCTTTTTCTCTTGATATGAGAACTTCGATTTTCCCATAGCTGTGCTATTAAAATAAACAATTTTAGGAGGACATCAGGAGAAGGAAGGAAAAATAGGTTACTAAAACTTATCCTAAGTGTAGCTTTAAAGCAAACAATGTGAAGTACTGAGCAACAGGAATGAAAGCTAACTGCTCTAAAGACTGAAGGCACATATCAATATAAGGAGGACAAATAAATTCCTAGTTCATATGACTAGTTAATCAAGTCTATAAAAACACTAATGAATATGATCAAATCTTCTGACACCAGGAATTCTAGTGAGTTTTAATTGATAATGAGGCTAAATTAAAATGCTGAAGATTTTCAATATTGGTATAAGAGTTGTATCTCAGGGGGAAAGAAATCCCTGTGTTTGCAATTACATTCAAGAACAACCTCCTGGACACTACTTGTCTGTTTATTTCTAGCCACTCTCTACTCTTCCACTATACAACTAATAAACCTGGTTTAGGTAATGCTATTTATTCACAGGTACCAATGAAATCACTAATCTATCACTGAATGTTCTAGGCTTTAAAATTAAAGAGATTTCTATTGGCATTTAAGTTACTGTCAGCACCTTCAGTCATGATGAGATTTTAATACAGAAGGTATTCTTATTCTTGAATCAATAATGTTTAGAAGAGTTGAAAGGATTTCGTTCTATACAACCACTCTGACTTGAATATTTTCCTCAAAGAATTAGATGAAAGAATGAAATTTTGTGGATGGTAATAGAAATGTATTTTTTGTTAAATGTCTTTTTTTCCTCTCCTGAATGTAAGCTCCTTGAGAGCAAGGCCTTATATCTTTGTGCTACATACTCCTAGAAGGCTACATGGTATATAGTGTAGCCTTTCTTAACAGGTTCTGAGAAAATGATTGTATGTAGTGAACTAACTTATCTCCTATGCGTATAGAATGATATTAGTTTATGTACCACCCTTTGTAGAATTGAGAAGATAGTCACTCAAATTATTTTCTGTGTTTGATAATTTAGATGAGGAACCTCAGTTGAGAAAAGGTGGATAAAATATGTAAAAATCGCCCTCGAAATTGAAGAATTAACAAGTGAAAACATATCACCTAATGGACTGAAAGTCTTCTTTCCTAAATACATTAACTATTCCAGTTTTGAAAACAAGGACCAATTCTTTCTAACTTTTGTAACTCCTATAAGGTCTCGGACACTATGGTACAGACTTCAATTTAACTCACATTGTGTTTCACCAGTGGATTAACACACACATATATATACACACATGCATACACTATCTAAACCATATCCTCAACCTACTGAATCAGAATCTCTGGGGGCTGGGCCTAAGAATCTTTTTAGAAAAATCTCTACAGATAAAAGGCTGGGTATTCAAGATGCATGACTACAGAATTGAAATTAATTTCTGTTTCCTCTAAACATGGCCTGGTTCCCTCATCTCAGTCATCTTCACTTAAACCTTGCCTTTCAAATGCCTACCTCTTCTTCCCTTTAAAAGTCCTCATTATTTCATTTCAAACACATGCCATCATTCTGTCTTAAAGTTGATATTTTTCTTAAATTTAACCTTCTTCAGAATCATTTTTGCTGTCCCACAAGCATCTAACATCTGAGTTATTTTAACTTCATTCTCTCTTTTATTCATAGAATATAGAGTCATCTACACTTAACACTTAGCCTTCTGTAGTGTTTCTAAAAGTTTATAATTTTTTCTGCTCCTAATATTAATATAATATCTTGAATTTATCCATCTTTCATGTTAATTATGTAGTTTCCCTGATTTCTTTGCTACTAATTCCATTTGTTCTTAAGTAGACAAAAGTATTAAAAGTTATTGAATTCACTTCTAGTTATATAACCAAAAAAAACCCCAGATACTTGCAGACCAACATTCATAGCAGAATTATTCATAATAGCTAAAAGGTGGAAACAACCCAAGTCTCCACAGAGAGACTGATAAACAAATTATGGTATGTACCTATCATGGAACATTAGTCTTAAAAAAGAATGAAATTCTGATACACGCAACAACATAGATGAACCTTAAAAACATTATGCTCAGTGAAATAAGCCAGACACTGAAAGACAAAACTTGTTATGATTCCACTTATAAGAGGAACCTAGAATAGGCAAATTCATAAAGACAGAAAGTAGATTAGAGTTTACCAGGGGTTGGAGGAGGGAAGAATGGAGAGTTTTTGTTTAATGGATACAGAGCTTCTGTTTGGGATGATGAAAAAGCTCTGCAAACAGATAGTGGTGATGGTTGCACAAAACTGTGAATGTACTAATACCACTGAATTGTACACTTAAGATTGATTAAAATGGTAAATATTATGTTATGTATATTTTACCACAACAAAAACTTAAAAACTACTGAAATAATTTTCCTGATTTTCCTAGAGCAGGATTTTTCTTGATGCTGAGGAATTTTATCCCTACTAAGAAAAAATTTTTTAAAAATCCCTGTCCATACTTTTTAAAATATTCCCTAAATTTATCACTCTCTTTAGAGTTTTCCTTTTTCTTTTTCTTTTTTGTAAAAATAAAATAAAATTTAATATGGATACTCAGCATTTCCACACTTTAAGCACAATGATGCTGTAGATATATACACACACAGAACACTTCAAATCTGTAAATACACATGTGCATGCACACATACACACTCCACTTTACGTCTCCTCCTTAGACTCTTGAACATTTTACCAAAATTCTTCTCTGCTTCTTGTGTTTGATCTTTCATGTGCACATAAGTGAATGAGACTACAAGCTTTACAAAAAAGGATAACTTTATATTGCAAATTATTTTTCGATGCCAACTACTTTGCAAATACAATAATGGGAAAATATCAATTTCAAAAGTTTACTCAACATACAAGAAAAGATAGTATAAAAGGAGTGAAAGATAAACACAACAAAAGGATCTCTAAAGAACTGATATTACATAAACTATGGGGAGGCTGAGAAATGACATTCTCAAAGAAAAAATGGAGCAGAGTAGAAAGTTGCTTTAATCTGAACTACAAAGAACTATAATTCAATTTATTATTTTTTGAGATCATACTTTTAAAGTTTCAAAAATTCTTCTGGCCTTACTAAAAATAAAATCAATAGGAATAATTTATCCTCATAAAACCCTGGAAAAATCAGGGAAAATAAATCATGAAATAAATTTAGTATATGAAAAATTATTGAAAGATCTCATACACAAGGAATAATTATACATAATATATGATGTGAAAAGATAACTGAATCAAAGATGATGAATTAGAAAAGAACATATGTTCCTAAATAAAGAGAAGAATGTGGAATTGTACAAAAAAGCAGAAAGGACATGTGGTATTGAGTTTAAAAAGTCAGTTTAGGAGTAAACTGGGCTGTGCTGATAATAGCAAATCATTTTCCTATTTCTAAGATATATTTGGATAATATGTAGGTAAAACTTTTTTTGAAAATGAAATCTGTTCAGGGTTACAAGGCAACAGAGGAACAATGCCAATGATTTATTAGATGCAGAGAACTATAAAGGAGGCAACATGGGCCAATCAGCAAGTTGCAAGTAGGAGATGAATGCAATGTCTTAAGTAAATTAATGGGGCAGCCACAGGCAGCAAATAGATAGAGGAGGCAACAGTCAAGCAAACTCAGTCAGCAGTCCAACTCAGTGGCTCAAGGCAAGTGGAGAGGGACAGCGGAAGTATTCAACAATCTGCACCTACTTACAATATTACAGGCATAGACTGGGCAGGGCAGGGTCACGCAGGCAGATGATGTAACACTTGGTAGGCCATAGTATAGGGAAATGGTAGGAGAGCAGATAGACGATGCTGCGCAGTCTAAAATGCTAAAATAGCAGGTTGATATGGCAGTACCATGCCATTTGCTAATGGACAAAGCATCATTGAGTGAAGAATGCAAATCATTCAGCAGATGAGTAAAGTGAGGCAAAAAGTAGAGACAAAAACCAAAGGCAATCAAGCATGAAGACAGAAAAGTAGAGAAACAATGATAGATCATCAGAAGCAGTTGGGTAGAGTAGTGACAAGCTGTCAGCAGAGGAACAAAACACCATTCAGGAAAAGATGAGATTGAGAGTGAAGCAGTGGCCTGAATTGGGTGTCTTTCATCTAGGAAACAGTAATCCATAAACAGCATATGTGAATCCACAAGAGAACAGCACACAAATGGAAATAGCAGATGGATCTGAACTCTATTGCCCAGGGATACAGAATGACCCTAGAACATAGATACATAACAATCCACAAGGAAACTAAACAGATGGGAAAAATGGGTCCAAGCATTTTTTATGATGATAAAAAAAAATCAAAACACTAAAAATTATTAATCTGGAAATGATTGGCTGGGATTGAAGTCTTCGCTTACCCCTTTCTGGAGCCCACAAAATGGGAATGGTGGGAATTTCTGCAGCAGAAAAACAGAAGAGAAAAGGGATTTCTGACTCCCAGTTTGAGGAAAGCAGGTCAAATTTAGGGCTGTATGAACTGGTTCAAGGAAATAAGAACCAGCCTGAACCTTCTCCCCTCCTCAGAATCAAACCATTTCTGAGGTTTGGAAAAGATTTAGTAAGCCCTCACCCCATCATTCCCCACAACCTCCCCTTTCACACTTACCTCCAGTGCAAACAGATTCCAGCAAGGAGGTACTTGGGAAAATTCGCTCCCATGTTTACACAATCGCAAAATTTGAGGATGGCCAACTAACAGTACTTCCTGTGTAGGTCAGGTTTTTGACTCAGTGGGATCCCTCCCACTCTTTGTGAGTAAGCAGAAGGAATAGATTACTAGAAACTACCTACCTCTTTTCTTTGAAAGTGCATGAGAAAGGAATCAGGGGCAGTAATACCAATAAATAAATAGTAATATCAGTAAATGCCTTAGTGATCTAATCAATTGTCATGGCTTTTAATTCCATTTATATGTTGAGGACTCTAGTATTTCTAGACCGTATTTTTCCTCGGGAGTCCAGATGCATATATCTAACTACAATTCAACATCTCCACTTGAATATCTAAAGGCAATTCAAGTTTCTATGACCAAAGTAAAATTCCTGATCTTTCCCCTCAAATCTACTTTTCCCACAGCCTTTTCCATTTCAATAAATGGCAACTCTATCCTTCCAATTGCCCAAGTCAAATCCTGGGTCTTACTTCTCTCTTTCTGTTATTCTGTTACCTCTCCCTATATCAATAATCTACTTTTCATTACTTCTACCTCTATCATTGGTCTGAACCACTATCATTTTTCACCTGGATTATTTTAATAGTTTTCTCATTGCTTTCCCTATTAAAATATTTTAAGTCAGATCACCTCATGCCTCTGTTCCATTACACTAAGGTAGCATATGGGTTTTACATGATCCATGACTTTCTCCCTCTCCTCCTTAAGGTCTTTGCTCAAACGTCATCTTATCAGCGGTTACTTGATAGATGGTGCTATTTAAAATTATAACCCTCCTTCCTGCCTAAACTACCTATTCTCCTTCCCTGGTTTATTTTTATCCATGGAACTTACCATTTCCAATACTACACATTTTACTTGTTTTCTTAGGGTTATGTCCTACCATTAAAATGTAAATTCCATAAAGGTAGGAACTTTTGACCCCTTTGTTCATTGCTATCCCCCCAACGTCTTGAACAGTGCCTGGCATAAATATAGTGGGCTTTTAATACATATTTGAGTCCATGAAGCATAAATTTCTTACGGGGCTTCTCCTTCCTCAATCTCAAATTTTTGGAGCATTCTTCTGAAAGCTCACATGCTATGGGCTTATGAATGAACAGAGCAGATGCTAATGCACTATAGGATAGGAATGTTCTAAAATAGGGGTTGGTATAGCTATACCACCTTGAATGCATCTGATCTTGTCTAAAATAGGGGTTGGCAGACTATAGCCCACAGGCCAAATCCTGCCCACTGCCTGTTTTTTGTATGGCCTGCAGTCTAAAAATAATCTTTAGATTTTTAAATGATTCAAAAAAATCAAAAGAATAATATTTCATACCACATGGAAATTATATGAAATCCAAATTCAGTGTCTATAGTAGTTTTATTAGAACACAGCCAGCCTCATTCATTTATATCATCTATGGCTGTTTTGTGCTACAGGTCTGGTAGAGTTGGGTAGTTGCGACAGAAACCACATGGACTTTAAAGTCTAAAATATTCGCCATCTGGCCCTTTAAAGAATAAGTTTGCTGACCCCTGTCCTATGGTATTTTATATTAATATTTAGAAGGCAAAGAGTAACAATTACAGTTTGAGCAAACACAGATTAGAATTATTGTTAATACTGTTGTTATTGTTGTCCATTATGCACCTTTGGAGGAAGGTGCATTTATACTAGGTTTTGTCTTCAATATTATATAAAAAGTAGTCCCTTCATTCTTCTAAATATAATTCATTACTGATGGTGATACTCATTCATCTGTCTACCCCACAGAGCCACCCCACCTTAAGGGAGACAGTACAGTATTAAGTATTGAAAATGGCAAAATGGGAGTGAATGAAAGAGGAAGTAAATAGGGCCCATAAATAGAACTCATATCAAAGTATCACATAATTAACCAAACTTCTAAATAGATACCTTATTTAACAATAGTGGAAAATTAGCATGACATGAATCTCTTTTGAATCTCAATTGGGTTATTACTAAATTGACCTCATTATAATGGAGTTGCCTGTACAATGTAATCCTGAATCACAGGAAGCAAGAGACATATTATAATAAGACTCCATTATAACCTATACAATACTCAAAACAATTATTTTTTCATTGGTTCAAATACCTACATTTTACAAGAAAGTACTTTAAAAACTTGCAAAACCCTATTTAAAATCACTTAATTAAAACTGACCTATCTTTTCCTTCCATGAAGTCTCAGACCGAGGATTATTCGATGCAAAGATACTCTTATTATTTTTTGCAATCAAACTTACGTAAAGGGGTGAAGAAGCTGAAAGCAAGACACTTAATTTATCCCAATGACATCTATCACTATAATGCTATCTTTATTCTTCACAGAGGAGTATAATTTATTTCCTCATATTATCCATTAGTCCTTCCAGCACGATCAATTACTTCTTCTGTGTTGTTGCCCTTGGTCTTTGGTCTCTTGCTCACTGAAACTGACAACAGTTCATTTTCAAACTCCATACTTCTAAGAGGTTTACTGATGCATTCTGCACAGCATCTTTTGAAGGAACTTAGATCCTTTCTGCTAATTCTCATCTGTGTGCCATTAATGATTATCTGAAATAATTCTTCCCACCATTGGACATTTGTCCTCTATTCTTTTATAGTAGCCATTCATACTGGTAAAATATTAGAATCATTTAAATTTGATTGTCATTTGAACCCACTTTCTGACTCCCTATCAGATTCCTTTTATGGCAAGTAATAACATAAAGTTACAAATATTCTGCTCTTGTAATACAGCGATATTATTCAGAGAAGTTCATAGTACTTGACAGATATAAACTCATTTTCGTTATGGTATATTTTGTGTGAAAAGCAACATTAAGGCCATTTTATAGATGGATATATAATATATATAAAGAGAAATTTGTATTCTTGATTTCAGTCAGTAATAAAGAAAGGAATATCCTGAAATCTTGACTCCTTAGATTATGTCCCTGAATAAGTCTGCTTTTAGCATTTCACATTTGCAAAATATTTAATGATATTTTGTTGTCAGTGTCTTAGCAAATATTTTACAAAATCAAAATATTCTGGTATGCTAGCCTCTGTTCATTTTATAAGAGTAGGCTTGTAAGAGTGAGCTAGCAAGGTGATTTCAAAATTTTATCACTGTGATAAATTCAAGGTATAAGCATTTAGCATGTCCTCTCTGATGTTTCTTTTTCCTTTTCCACAACTATACTATTGTATACTTTTTGTCCTATATTGTTTGCTTTTTTCCCCCAGAGAAAAATTATTTTAATATTTATTCAGCCATTATCTACTTACTTTTTAAGCTTAAAACTCTCTCTATATATGCACACACATATATATTAATTAATTAATAATTATAATTATACAATTATAGTTATAATTAATTTACAATATATTAATATGATAATAGCACATATTTATGTAGAAAATAGTATTTGGTGCCTTATATTTTGTGTAATATAACTAACCTATGAGGTAAGTATTCTATCTTCATTTTACACATAAGAAAACTGAATTATAAAACATTAAGTAGGTTGTACAAAGTAACACACTAGGTAAGAGGTGGATCTGAGATTCAAACCCAAATAGTCTGTGCTTTTAGGCACTATGTTATGTTGCTCCATAAACAGTTATATGGGCAACACTATTTTTTCAGTTAGAACTCTGATTAGAAACAGAACTTACTATAATTTGTATCTATACTTCTTTGTATGTTTACTCAAGATGATCTCTCTTCTCCATAAGGGCCCCATAAAAGCTGAGAACATATTCTGGTACAGAGTAGGCATGTAATTAGGACATATATTTAAAGGGAACTGAAGATGTAATTTTATTTGTGGGTGCTTCATACATGAAATATTTGTTTTTATTTCATTCTCTAAATTTCACAATTCTGACCTTGAGGAAAAATGTATTCTTCTCTATTTATTTTTTAACTTTAATTTTTAATTATATGGATACATAATAGTTGTACACATTTATGAAGTACATGTCATATTTTGATACAAGCATACAATGTGTAACGATCAAATCAGGGTAACTGGGACATCTATCACCTCAAGCATTTATCATTTCTTTGTGTTAGAAACATTCCAATTCCATTGTTTAGTCATTTTGAAATATATCTTCCCTCTTTCGTGCTGCTATGTGGAAAAGGAGCCTTTCAACCTAATAGTTTTAAATGCAAAGTCACTTATTGTCCTAATTATTTATCTAAATGGTCCAAGTTTGTACCTCTAATTTTTCCCTTGGCATCATTTTACTATGAAGCTTTTCTTTTTAATGAATAAATAAAATAAAGGATGTATGTCTTGGGGAAAGTCTGTGTCTGGTGGAAAAAGTGAGTGCAAAAATAATACAAAAGTAAGTAGACTTAAGGGGAAAATGTAATATTTCTCTTCAACTATCAAAACTACCATGCAAAGGTTTCAATTGCCAAGGGCAGAATTAGGCCAGTAGGTAAAAATTATAAGGTGACAGATTTCAGTTTGCTAAGTTTAGACTTTCAAATAAGTAGAGTTATCCAAGCAATGAACTCTCAGACAGAAGTAGCAATTGGTATGTTCAGGTAAAGTCTTAGAATGATGAAACGGGCATGTTAGGGCTTTGAACATGATGGTCTTAGTTCTCTTCAAATTCTGAGATACTGTGACTTCTCTATTATAAAGTGCAATTTTATATAAAATGCTAAGCTAACTAGAGATACAGCACTGACAAAATCTATGATAAAATATACCTTGATTGTCTTGATTCTAAGGGAAGTATTGACTGGCAAACTTGCAAACAACAAATTAACAAAATTAGAACTTGGAACTTCTCAGCAGTTTAAATTTTATACAAAAATAATGGTATGGATAGTCACTAGGTTTGAAGATTAATTAATGACTCTTAAAAAAACAAACCAACACAAAAACAATCTTCAAAAAGAATGATGTTAGTCCTGCCAGGGAATGCGTTGATCTGCATTTGAATAAATGCCAATTCTAAAAAGGGTCTATTTTAAGAATCTTGATAGCATGATTTTACTGTCTGTACTGGCTGATAGTAGACTCATGGGTTCTGGTTTCCAAGGAATCTCTGAATAATGAGTTACTGATTTCTTATTTCAATATTTGGGACCACTCTAGCTGGTCTATGAAAGAAATAAAACAAGATAGGTAGTTTATCCATTCTTCTATGTAAAGTGAATCCTCTGCTCTAAACACGAAGATTTAAAGTTTATATTTCTCTGTACCTTGCTCATACATTTTCTCTCCTTTCTTACTTCCACCAGTAATATCTGCCTCTATACAAACTTGAACCCCATTGCTCTTTGTCAATTTTAGCTTAAATTCTACTTTTATAAAAATTTCACTGATTACTCAGCTCTCAATCTTTCCGTTTAAAGAAATCTTTTGATCTGAACTGGCTGAACATTTCTGATATTAGGTTTATCCTGTTTTGATTTGTCATGTGACTATTTTAGGAGTGCATGCTCTTTAGCATCGGGCTCAATAAAGCCTAAGGTATTTCATAAATATTTGTTAAACTGAACAAAGACAATGAATGTTGTTTTTAGCAAACTGGAAAGTCCTAAGTGTGTCTATACTCTGAAAAATATACTGCTTTTCAATAGATGATGCAAAAATAATTATAAATAATAATTATAAAAAATAAATAGCCCACATATAAAGTGGGCTATTACGAAAAAGCTATCCTGTCACATATCTGAGCTGTTTCAAGCCAAATTCCAAGAATTTTAAACTGCAAAGAAATTAGAGATCTAAAACATAATTAATAGGTTCAGCTATGCTGAATATGTTCCTAACTATATATCCAGAAACTTTTAGAGGCAGGCTATCAGGAGCTACTTAATCCAAATGCACTAATCATCCACATTCCTCATATTTTACAGATTATACAAATTCTTATTGTTATTTCTTTGTCCCATGCCTTAAAGTAGCAGTGGGGAAATGTTGATTTACATCCTTACTTTTTAGACATATCTATCAGGTATGTTTGTAGATAACAATAGCTACCAGAAATACAATGGTTAGTAGCAGACATATTTGGGGCTACCATATCAAATTAGAGATAATAGGTAGTATTATTAATTGAGGAAGAAAAAAGTATTATAGCATAAAAATGAACATTTATTGAGCATCTATAAAGATTACAGGTATTATGTTAGATCCTTTTACATGCATTGTCATTTACTAGCTTGGATAATCTTAGGCAAGTCAATTAGTCAATCTGTGTATCAGTTTCTCCATCTTTATCGTGGAGATAACAATAATATCTGCCTAATATGCTTGTTTTAAAGATTAAATGAGTTAACATATGCTCAAAACAGCTCCTGATAGTAAGTGCTATTGGCTATTTTTATTATCTTATTAGAAACAACAACTTTGGAGGTAGGCATTAACTAATTTATGAGATGAGAAAACTGAGGTTTGAACAGGTTAACTTGCCTTAATTTTCATAGCTGGTAAACGGTAGGGCTGATATTCAAAATCAGGTCTGACTCTATAGTATAAGCTTTTTCCATTATAACATATTGCATGCTAACATGTTTAGACAAAGATATGATACAGGAACATATTTCCCATGTCTAGAACTATTTCACAAAAATTATAGGAAGAGCTCCTTAAAATGACATCAAATATAACCATCAAATCTGAGTATAGAAGAATGGCATATTTTATTAAATTTAGTTTTAAATATTTCAAGTATAAGTATTTCCAGTATTCTGCTTTGTGAGAAATTTTACATTCTAGAATTATCCTGTTTATATACAATAACTTTAAGATATTCAACATAATTATTTTTAATTTTACCATGTATAAAGGCAGTATATTTTACTCAAAGCAATCCTGGAACTATAAAAGAAATATTCACGGAGCATACTCTATAAATATTCTAGAGTATCAGTATATGAAATTTTTGCCAGTGAACTAATAAGTGTTTCCCAGAGAATATTAATATGCAGTAGACAGCAACTATATAATTTAAAAAACCTATAAAGGTGATCAAATTTTCTTTCAAAAACAAATTGTTAAATACTGTGTTTTTGCTATGCTTCGGTTATAATGCAGGAGGGTTTTTCTGATTGTTACAATGCCCAATGTTAAATTTTAGGTGAAGTTACTAAATGTAAACTCTCACTTTTGTAAGAGCAATAAATTGAGAATCATTAACATTTAGTTAGTAACTCAGGTCAATTTTGTCTTCTTCTTTGTACTTACACAAGTATTCTTATTTTTGAAGCATTATAATATATGAAAAAAATGATTAATGATTGCATAAAATAACACTTCTCTTATACACACCTAAAATTATGAAGTTCATGAATTTCAACAAACTGATTATGAAACAAATTTGTATAAAATAAATTTTTCTTTATGTATTTTAAAAAATTGATATTTTCATTAAAAAAATTCCTAATAACCTAAGTGGAAGATATATGTAGAAAAGCTTACATGCTAATCTGTCCTAAAGAAATCTGAAGTAGGCTATGAACAGAATATGCCTTCTGGAATTCATAGCCTCTTCCTAGATCAGGTTTCCTTTGTACCAGGTTTTCAGTATTTGCCTCCTTTCAGCATTGGTCGTTTTGTCACATGCCTCTTCACTTCCATAATGCACTGGCTATAGGAGCCCTTTTAAATGAGTATTCCTTATATCAAAATTATAGTTTCCTGAAAATTTTGCTACTCCTTCTTTTGTTTATTTCATAATGACCAATTACATTAGCGCATTTTTTTTAGAAGGCATTGCTAAGAATATCAGATTAAAAATTTTTTAAGAGTGAGATTTTCCTTAGTGTACAACAAATTCATTTCATCAATTTTGAAAGTTCAAAATTTTATATATTATTTAAAATAAGAAATATTTTATTTTCATTATGCTATGTTGTTTATTGAGACAGTGGGGCAATATACTTCAATATGGCAGAAAGTGTTTTTTTCTTTGCTCCATCCAAAAATTAAAAATTTAAGAAAGGAAAGCTAACATTATTTCAGATTACCAAAGAACAAAAGGTAAAAGTCAGAAAATTAAAAATGTGAGTAAAGATGACTTATTGTCATCCAATAGGCCAGGGATTGACAAAATTTTTCTGCAAGAGGACAGATGGTAAATATTTCAAGCTTTACAGGCTATATATGGTCTTGGTCACAACTACTCAACTCTGCTGTTGTAGCCATAGATGATATCTAAATTAGTATAGCTCTATTCCAATAAAACTTCATTTACAGACGCTGAAATTTAAATTCCAAATAATTTTCACATGTCACAAAATGTTATACTTCTTTTTTTTTATATTTCTTTTGATTTAAAAACATAAAATCCATTCTTAGCTTGCTGGAAATATAAAAAAAGAAAAAGGTGATAGACTGGATTTGGATTGTGGGTCAGTTTGCTCACCTCTGTGATAGTCTTAATTTTTTTTTTTTTTTTTGAGACAGAGTCTCACTGTGTTGCCTAGACTAGAGTGCCGTGGCGTCATCCTAGCTCACAGCAACCTCAAACTGCTGGGCTCAAGCGATCTTACTGCCTCAGCCTTCCGAGTAGCTGGGACTACAGGCATGCGCCACCATGCCCGGCTAATTTTTTCTATATATTTTTAGTTGTCCAATTAATTTCTTTCTAATTTTAGTAGAGACGGGGTCTCGTTCTTGCTCAGGCTGGTTTCCAACTCCTGAGCTCAAACAATCTGCCCGCCTCGGCCTA
>CAUYSK010086839.1:0-16243 GCA_963575035.1 Avahi laniger | reverse complement strand
AGCCGGGCATGGTGGCGCATGCCTGTAGTCCCAGCTACTCGGGAGGCTGAGGCAGTAGGATTGCTTGAGACCAGGAGTTTGAGGTTGCTGTGAGCTAGGCTGACGCCATGGCACTCGCCCCAGGCAAGAGAGTGAGACTCTGACTCAAAAAAAAAAAAAAAGAAAGAGAAGGATGGATACTGACAGATGAGGAGTAGCCACTGTCCTCAGACTCAGTGCTCGTCCTCCCTGCCCCAGTGACGTTACAGAACAACGTCAACCCTGAGTGAATGAGAAGGGATTTGGTGTAGGGAAACCGGTGTGATGCACCCAGATGGGCTGAGTTCTGATCCCTGTTCTGTCGCATGTTACCTATGAGAGCTTGAGGAAGCATTCAAATTCTGGGTCCCAGTTTCCTCATCTACAAAATAAAAAACTGGACCACGTGATGCCTGAGGGTGCCTCTAGATCTTAGCCTTGAGGTCAGGGTCAACAACGTAACAGGATAGACTTTGTAACATAGCATATCCCCTCAGGTTGACCAACAGATGACCAGAACTCATAACATGACAAGTTTCTAGTCTTAAATGGAATGTATATGATGGCCTTACTTTATGAAAATCATTTCATGATTTAGTATGTAAATAAGTCTTCTATGTTCCTAAAGTTTTAGTCTTACAGAAATATTTACCAGTCCTACTGGTTAAATAGGTTAAAAACAAATAAAATAGGTTTTGTTTGTTTTTAATAGGTTAAAAATAAACAAAAAACCCTCAATATTTCTTATATAAACTTTTAGCCACTTTCAATAAAGAAATGGGAATATAGGTTGAGTAACCCTTATTTGAAATTCTTGGAACCAAAAATGTTTGATTTTGAATTTTTTCAGATTTTGAAATATTTGCATATACATAATGAGATATTTTGGGGATGGGACCCAAGTCTAAACATGAAATTCATTTACATTTCATATACCCCTATACAGATAGCCTGAAGGTAATTTTATACGATATTTTTAATAATTTTGTGCATGAAACAAAGTTTGTGTTAAGCATTTATGTGTAGAATTTTATGCTTAAAATGTTTTGGATTTTGGCACATTTGGAATTTCAGATTTTCAGATTCCCTAATCTGCTCAACCTGTATCTGTATAATTCTAGTGGATCACTATTCAATTTCATCCATAAGCCTAAATTACCATGAATATCTTACCAAAGGTTAATACAAAGGATATTAAGTACTTTAGACTGTACTAATCTTCATGGTTGGGGCAACTATATTTTACATACATTTTCCTCTGCTGTGTTCATATAAATTCACACTCCCAATAGTATGGGAAGTATGGAAGTCTAGCTTCTAGAAATAGGAGATAACTGAACAAGAATTCCCTAAGAGTCTGTGAACATTTTAAAACATATTGTCATGGGTCCACTATCATCATTAGTCATTCAAAGCTAATTTTAGTGAATACAGTAGATGATGAAGTTGATAGTGGAGACCCACAAAGCTTCTGTTCTTACATAAATCGTAAACTGGCTCTGATATTAATAGTATTTCCGAAGACAATATAAGATTAATGGAAATGACATGTTACCTTCCAAGGTGATTACTTTTGAAGGCAAAAACCATATAAATATTATTCTATTTAATTTGGCTACTTTTTAAAAAGTTTCGTTGCTTTATAATTAGATAATAATTACGTATTGTGTGAAATGAGTGCTTGCCAAATGCCATCCATTTTGCTAAACATCTTCACGGGGATTTATCTTCTTAGCTTCACACGAGTATGTCTCCATCCTAAGCAGACTCTCAAAGTTGCCTGCCCGAGATCCATCCTCCCCTTCTTCCTTAGAAGGCATTCACGATTTTATGTGAAACGTCAATGCACCCAACTAAAGCACTAATTTCCTAGCTCACCTGGTGATTAGCAGAAGCCAATGAGACGGAAAATGAAGTTGTTAAGTGAAGCTTCCAGAAAGCAAGAGAGATAGATCAGTGGCATGTGTGTCTCTTTTCATCTTCCCCATTTCTCCTGCTCCCTGAAGTATGGATGAGACGTTTGGCGCTCCAGCTGCCATCTTGTAGCTTATGGATGGAAATCACAAACTAGAGGCTGCAGCAAATGAAGATAAAAGAAACCTGGGCCTCTGGTAACATCATGGAGCTGCCAATCCAGAATTATTAATATTTTATATAAGAGAAAAATTAACTCCTATATGACTAAGCACTATTCTTTGGGATATCTTGTTCTATTTGTTTAAACCTAATCCTAACTTAAATATATTCCCTTTACCTTGCATAAAAGAGTATTGAGACTTTCATATAAGAGAGTTGAGAACCAAGTAGCCTATTCGAGATCCAACAGCTAGGGAAGCTGAGAGCCCCGATTCAACCCAGGCAATCTGACTTGGGAAACTCCTACCTCTCAGAGCCCACATATTCATTAGTTTTCTGATTAAGAAAGAAATACACAGTATCTGTCCATTTATTTGTATTTAGCTCCAATACGAAGCTGTAAAATCACAGAATGACAGAAGGTAAAGTAAGGTAGACTCTCTAAGAATCCAGTGTACTGAGTCTGCGGCTTGCTGACTAATTAGCATATAATTTATCCACTACTTAAGTTAATGAAACTAATGTAAAGACCAGTATTTAATGCTAAAAGTCCACTCCCATCCCACACCACACTTTAGAAAAGACTTTTCAGGAGGCCAGTGATGTTCTCAGACCACACACTATGTGGACGTGTCCCCCTGTCCAAGGACATAGCGTCTGCACACATGAAACCACCTTGCCAACCCAGACCTCCGCAACTGGATCGTTCTCAATTTCCTGGATTGTGTGACTAACGGGGAAAGGAAGCTATAAGTCAGCTGCGATATGTTCAAGCCATTCTGCACCTGCAATTAAATAATGGTCATGCATGTAAGAATTCTATTCCCTTCACAACAGAATAGCAGGGAAGCAGTTTTTCCATTCGAAACCACATTCTCCCATGACTTCACATGAAAGCCAAGAGCAACCAAAGACTCATGTTTGGTTTCGACGCTCAACCAAAAGGAAATTCTACAGTGTCCACCACATTTCATTTTGCTGATTAGAATGACCCCAGTTTCATTAAAATTAAGGCCTATAGCTGCACAGGGAAAATGGCCAGATTGCAATGTGGGCGCTCTGTCTTCCCAGAAATACATAGTGTTAACTGACACAGGCTGCCATCTAATTGCCAGAGTCGGCCTGCCCATGACATCACTGAAAGAAACCATGACCAGTTCAGAGCTGGATGCAGAAAGACCACAACTCAGGAGCCCGCTCATATGAAAACAGAGTAACCACTAACCAAATACCCCAGAAAGTCAATCAGAGCCTGGGGAACCAGAGAAGCCTACACAGCTATATTTTTTTTCTTCAGGAGGTTTGACCTGCACTTCCAAAGTGCTGTGCTGGACATACCTTTTGTCCTTCTAGATCACTCTTCTCCAGCTAAAAGGCTGGTCTGTCAGGGTGACATCAAACCGCTCTCTTGTCCCTGGGTTCTGGTTGAGTTTGGCCCATGAGAGGCCCCAGCAGGTGATGGAGAAAGAGAGGAGAGTAAGGTCAGAGTCCCCCTTCTACGGAGTCACCGTGCTCTGGTGGAGCCTCTCAGCTGAAGTCCACAGTTCCCCTCGGGCAGCCTCCCTCAAGAGCCATCTACCTCTCCCCAGGTTCCGGCGCCCGCTCCCTCACTCCTTCCACCCTGGGAATGGTAAAGCCTCCCACAGGCACCCACCCTGGCATACTGCACTCTCTTATGGTTTCCCTGCCCAGACGTCATAAGCTATCCCCAAATGACCCAGTTGGTGTGTGCCTTTCATTTCCTGCCAGGGCCCCAGAATGGCTTCTGAGCAGGTGTAGCCAGGTATGTGGAAGTCCAGAGAGCCCCAGACTGAGAGTGAGGGACCCTCGGGGGTCCTGGCACCATTGTACCACTCACACACTGCATGGCAGCACGAGCTACTTAATTTCTCAGTTTCTTGACCTTCTTCTGGATAAAACAAAGGGTTTAGAGGGTCTTGAAGATCCCATCTAGATAAAAGATCATGTTGGCTCGGGAGTTCGAGACCAGCCTGAGCAAGAGCGAGACTCTGTCTCTACTAAAAATAGAAAGAAATTGGCCAAACAACTAAAAATAGAAAAAATTAGCCGAGCATGGTGGCGCGTGCCTGTAGTCCCAGCTACCTGGGAGGCTGAGGCAGGAGGATCGCTTGAGCCCAGGAGTTCGAGGTTGCTGTGAGCTAGGCTGACACCACGGCACTCTAGCCCAGGCAACAGAGTGAGACTCTGTCTAAAAAAAAAAAAAAATGATCATTCTGCGTACCTCCTTTCCCTTCCCTGCCCTTCCCTCCTCTTCCTCTTAACTTCTCCTTTCACACACAGCTCCCTCCCATCCACACACATCACAAATGTCAACTGAGGAATAGCACAGAGCAATTAGGGTTGGAAAGGAAACAAATCATTTTTTTTCTCCTCACCCATCTTAATCTCAGAACCACTATAAAATCAGACTCACCGAATTTTGGTTGCAATTTGAATATGAATTTAAATTGTAACTTTATGGTTAAACATTAACAGTTCAGGTTAAAATTGCTCTTGAATATTGACGTGCCCAAGGTTAAGGAACTTATAAATGGGCCCTTGGTCAGCTATTAATAATTCCAAAACAATCCAGCCCAGACTTACGTTAGCACTTAATTAACACAAAACTACAACAAAACACAGAATAATGTTGGAGTCTGGTGTCCAGAGAAGAATTCAGTGAATTTATGGTTGTCAACCAATTATGTAACTTGAGCCTTGGACAAAACAGAGTTCTAAACCCTCTCCCATTTCCAATTACGTAAACCACAAAATCGGCTGCTGCTAAAAGTATGCACGAGTGTAATCCCCAATTCTCCAAGTGAAATCTGGGTGTACACTTAAATGATGTAGATAAGGCTGTAACCTTAACTAGACTAGAGTCAAGGGTCGGACGGTACGTGGTAGCCTTCTGCAGACCTTGGGCATGTTACAGGAGTTCCCCAGGCCTCAGTTTCCTCATTCATAAAGTGGGAATAAAAATGCCTGCCTACCTAATCCAGCAATCCCATTACTGGTTACATATCCAAAAGAATTGAAATTAGGGTCTTGAAGAGCTATTTACATACCCATCCATGTTCGTAACAGCGCTATTGACAATAGGCAAGAGGTAGAAACGACGACCCAAGTGTCCGTAAATGGATGAATGGATAAACGAAATGCACTATGTAATACAATGGAATATTATTCAACCTTAATAAGGAAAAAAGTCCTGTCACATGTTATGACATGAACTTTGAGGACATTATGTTCAGTGAAATAAGCCCACCACAAAAAGAAAATACTACTGTATGATTTCACTTACGTGAGGTAGCTAGAGCAGTCACATTTATAAAGAGGAAGTAGAACGCTGGTTATTAGGAGTTTGGTGAGGGGCCAACAGGGAGGTATTGTTCTATGGGTAAATAGTTTCACTTCAGGAAGATGAACAAGTTCTGGAGATCTGTTGCACAACAAGGTGAATATACTTAACACTGCTGAACTGTACACTTAGAAATGGTTAAGATGGTAAATTTTATGTTACATGTTTTTTACCACAATTTGAAAAATGCCTACCTCATTAAATCTTTGTGAGAATTAAATGATATCAAGTGCAAATGCCTGACACACAGTAGGTGCTCAATAAACGCTACATCCTTCTCCCTCCTCTTCTGAATGGCTTGTGAATTATTTTAAACATTAGGAAGGCTCTCAGCCTCCAAAGCATATTAATATGGGTAGAAAAAGGGGATCAGTCCCCGACTCATTTTCCTTGCCTTCCTCTGCCTTTTCAACCCTTTGAAATGAGCCGGCTCCCTACTTGCTGTGGTTTGAATGTTTGTGTTCCCTCCAAAATTTGCATTGAGACTTAAATCCCCAATGCACAATATTAAGAACTGGGGCTTTCAGGAGGTGATTAAGTTGTGAGGGCAGAGCCCTCCCAAATGGGATTAGTGACCCTACAAAAGGGCTGGAGGGAGCAGCACCCATTCCCTCTGGAGACCACCATGGAAGCAGAAAGTAGCCCTCCCCAGACACCAGGTGCCGGCACCTCAATCTTGGGTTCCCCGGCCTCCAGAACTACAAGAAATAAACTTCCGTCGTTTATCGATGACTCAGTATGTGCTATTTTACTACAGCGGCATAAACAGACTAAGACACCAACACAACTCAAAACCTCAGGCTAGCAACTCTGCATCCAGTGTGCTACCACCCCAGGAAGTGCTGGGCATCGGTCGTCTCCTGCCCCAGAGCTGATCGCTGGGACCCCCAAAGCATGTCCTGTCTCTCTTTGTTCCGCAAGAGAGAATCGCCCTGGGACAATCCCTTTTGTGTTCTTCCTGTAGTTTTTTAAAAGTAGCAGTAGATTCATTCGTTTACAAAACTAATAGCAGGTGCCTCCAATGTGCCGGGCACCGTTCTAGGCACCTGGGGTGTGGGAGCAAACAAGACAGACAAGGGTCTTGCTTTCGTGTTTACCTTCCCTTGACCTCCCCTGGGGGCTCCTGTGATTTGTCAACTCCCACCTCTGTGCCTTTCCCCGTATTGCCTCTCTCTGCTTCTCTTTTCCATTCAAATAGTAACCCTAACCCATCTTTTCAGAATCCAGCTCAAGTCCAAGTTCTTCCTACAACCGTTCAAGTTCCTCTGATTGAGGCTGTGAGTTTTCTTTTCCCTAACAGCTCTGATACTTAGAGCCGACCCCACATCCCTCGGCGCGGAGCTGGGCCACTCTTTCAACGTGGCTTGGGATCCAATCTTGTTTTCTAACTGGATTATAGCCCCAGTGGTCAGGGCCATCTTCATCTGCTCCCCTCTCCCATCCTTCCCTGGAAGGACTCAGCACACACTGTTTGCCGCAGAGAGAGCAGCACTGCTTAGCTGCCTGGATCTTTGAGTGTGATACAGGACGTGTCTTCTTGGTGGCAGGGTGACCCAGCAGTCTGTTCTCTGTAGCTGTGTCTAGAAATTCCTGCTTTCTCCAAATGAAATCGAACCCAATAGGCTAAAATAACTTCTATCTGAAATGTAATTAATAGGATAGGGTTAAATACATACTTTTGTGTTTCAAAGAATATCAGTATTTATTTTTCCAAAATCAGTCACACTGTCAACTGATTTGGGAGGGGTGGGAAGCTCTTATGTGCTACTGCTGTGCTCAGTGGCCGGGAGCTAAGGCTTGGGAGAGAACAGAGAAGAGATTAGGCAAGAGAACAGGTTACTTTCTTCAGCAAACGTTTGCATAATTACACGGAGAGTTATAAACCATTGTTTAAAACTAATTTCCCTCACTTCTCAAAGTGCAACTTTAGAATCCGTATTTTTTTGTTGCTGTTCTTAGCCTTTTTGAGGAGGAGGCAAGAAAGACTGCTTGATCTCTGGTGCTAATGACGCATGACAAAAAAAAATAACTTTAAGGAAACACCTTGGACATGGATAGTTGTGTGTGATTACACACTAAACAAACTTCTATGAGCTAAGGAAGACAAAAACCATACATCTTCAACAAAACAAGAAATTATCAAATCAGTAATAATATCATCACTTTGAGTTGTGTTTACCTAATCGCAGTGCAGGAGAGAGAAATTTTTCCTTACCTTTGACATTCTCCACTTCAAAGCAGCGTATGGTGAAAACACTTGATTGAGGATCAAGACTCGCATTCTACACCAGTGTTGTTCAAAAGGAATAGAATGCAAACCTTACATTACATGTCATTTTAAATTTTCTAGTAACCACATTAAAATGAATAAAAAGAAACAGGTTAAATGAATTATTGTATCAAAATACTATCATTCCAACATGCAATCAATATGGAAATTGTTGAGATATATTACATTTGAAGAAAAAGATTCTTCAAAATACAGGGTGTAAGTTACCCTTGCAGCACATCTCAGGACTAGCCACGTTTCAAGAGCTCAATAGCCACGTGTCTGGTGGCTTCTGAACGCCAGACCCCAATCTTTTAGGAACTAGCTATGTGACTTTGGATTTACCCTCCTTGCTCCTCAGTTCCCTCACCTTTAAATTGAGAGGGAGAATTGGATAATCATTCACAGTTCTTTCTAGTTTAAATTCTACTGTGCCCATAATTTGTATAACAGTGGGAAGGCAGCCACTCCAAATGCAATCCATGGTATTTATTAATAATATGCTACTTGTTTATGTAAAATAAATACATGCCTATTATAGAAAATTTTGAAAAATACCCAAAAAAGTATTAAAAACAAAATAAAATAATCTATAATCTGCCCAAATATTTCCACTATGACTATTTTGATCAATTTCCTGATTTTTTTTTTTTTTTAACTCACAGAGCAGCTAAAACTTTAGAAAGCAATTAATATACGGCTATCCACTCCCTTACATATGTTAGGGATTAAAAAAATAAAGGTCGTGTAATTTAGTTCCCAAGAAGACAGATCTACCTTGCATATATTTTTAACATGAAGAGAATCCAAATGATTCTTCTTCAAAATCAGTTCATTAGAGGACTCTTTCTGTCTTTTACCCCTAGTTTAATTTCTGTAGACTTTTGTTTTTTTCCATGACGTGTTATCTTGGGAGTCTTTGGTTTCTGTCAATTTTCTCTCCTCTCTCCCCATCTGTATTCAAGGTCACCCATATCTACACACCCGTTCAGAGGCCCCCAAAACGTATTACCGCTGCTGGTCAAGCCACAGAAGCAATCCTGTCCCAGAGAGACAATTTCCTTGGCATTGCCAGAGTCTCCCGCTGGAATAAAAATAACCGGGCAGTCCAGGGCTCAGCCTGGCTATTAAGGGGTTGTGATTAATGTGGATCAGCACCCTAGGGCAATGGTAAAATTTACTCTAAACCGCTTCTGCCAACCTTTTTTGAAGGTTCTTTTCTAACCCAGCAATTAGTCAAAACAAAGGCACTAAAATAACTTTTGAATACTTAGCGTATTTATCTGTGGCAGTTGTTTGGATTTTAGAGAGGAATGAGAGAAGAACAGAGGGTTTTATCCCCCTGAAAATGCCTCCCTTCGTTTTCTTTCCTTTTTCCTCATTTCTGATTTCTTTTCTCGATCATAAGGAGGGCTGAGTGTGTGTGTCTGTGTATGCTTTGTGTTTTTAATCGTCAAAAGTGCACACTGGCCAGGTACAGTGGCTCACGCCTATAATCCCAGCACTTTCTGAAGCTAGAGGAGGATCACTTGAGGCCAGGAGTTCAAGACCAGCCTGGGCAATATAGCAAGACCCCAGCTCTACAAAAAATAGAAAAATTAGCCCGGTGTGGACTACATGCCTGTAGTCCCAGCTACTCGGGAGGTTGAGGCAGGAGGACTGCTTGAGCCTGGGAGTTTCAGGGGGCAGTGAACTATAATGACACCACTGCACTCTAGCCTGGGCAACAGAGCAAGACTTTGTTTTTAAAAAAGTACACAACCAGAAGAGGAGAGGAAATGGCAGGAAAGGTTAAATGGTAACCACACCTGGCAGCCTGGCTCATGTTAGAAGGACACTGTGTCTCCTTCTATCCTAAATGTGGGCCAACCCATCAGGACACCCCGCTCTTTGATATGCTAAATCTATGGCTGTAAATTGCTAGAGCTGTGTGGAGAGAGGAGGCTTTCAGAGGGCCGACACTTTGCAAAGCTGCAAACTTCAAAACCCAGTTTAGAAGGTTCTGTTCTCATACAGCAAAATAAGTTTGCCTCTTACAGTGCCGAAGAGAAAATCCCAGCAAATTAGAGTGGAATCTTAAACAATGAAGCAGGCCCAACTCAGAAATAAGGAACCAATCAATGCTATCAACATGGCTTCTATCTGTCCTTAGGCCTTTAAACATTTCCAGATGATAGTATGCATCTAATTAGGGTCCTCTGGCATCCCTCTCCTCCGTCAGGGCCCACCGAAGGCAGAACGGGAGGCTCTGAGGCTGGAGTCCAAGAGTCAGACTCGCTAGTAGGTAACACTCTACCCTGAACCAGGCTGAGGTGGTTTCTGGCCAACAGAAAGCCCAGCGGAGGGTGAGACTTCAAACAGTGCAGCGCCTATGTTTTAGCAGCATACAGAGGACTGGCAAAATTCTTCCTAGGTTTTTTGACTCAGGACAAAACTTGGGGTACCTCACCAGGACTGGCCTTAGAAATTTATAAAGTGTCTGCTTTCCCCTGTTTTCTGATTTTGTGGTGTGTCAGTCCAGGTTATGACCTCTAGCTACCACTCTCCCAAACTACAATCCTACAGTTTTTTAAACTTCGTCTTTTGTTGATGCTTTTAGTCTTTGTCTTAGTCTGCTCGGGCTGCCATAACAAAATACCATAGTCTGGGTGGCTTAGACAACAAAAATAGATTTTCTCACAGCCCTGGAAACTGGAAGTCCAAGATCAAGGTGCTGCAAGGTTGGAGTCTGGTGAGAGTTCTCCTCTGGGGTCGGAGGCGCCCACCATCTTGCCGTATGACCCCTTCCTATGACCCCTTCTTTGGGAGCCAGAGAGAAAGGAGAGGGAGCGAGCCCTGGTCTCTCTTCCTCCTCTGCTTAAGGACACCAGTCCTATCCCATGACAGCCCCACCCTCACGACCTCATTTAGCCTAATTACCTCTTTCTAAGCCCCACCTCCAAAAACGGCCCACTGGGGGTCAGGGCTTGAAGGCTATCAGAACACGCCACCCCAAAATAGGCCACCTTGGCATATGGATTATTTTGAGCTGAAGACAACCGAGAATCAACAAATGGAGAAAGAAGTCTTCTCTGAGCATCCCTTGTCTGACTAAAAGCAGAAACTTCTGGGAAATAAGGCACCATAAATTCCCTCTTCAAGTTGAATCTACTCCTAGAAGGGAGACCATGAATAAAACCTGCCCCAAATCCCTTCTCTGGGGGCGTTTGATAGCCCTGAAGGAGACAGAAAGACCACTCATACCTGTATAAACAAACACATCCCAAACTTTATCTCTCGTTTGTTCTCCTAAACACCCATTTGTCTTTCCTAAAGAAACCTATTTGTTCTTCCCTTTCCCTTTCCCCCTGCTAAATTAGGTATATAAGCCTCTAACTATAACCTTTTGAGGAACAAGCTACTTCTTTTGTCCACTTTTATATCCATATGAATAAACCTTTTACTTCTATTAATCTGCCTTCGGTCAGTTTAATTTGTAGGCCCACAGGAACACAACATAAGAGGGTAGAGAAAATTTTTTTCGCCCCTAAAATCTGCAACATATGAACTTAGTGGGGAGGGAGAAAGGCCAGGACACAATTCTTTCCATAACAGGCTGCAAACTTCCTCAGTTAACCAAAACCCTTATACACACCTTTGGAAAACAAACATAGCAAGCCGGGGCAGAGCGTGTCCATGGAGAGAGAAGGGAAGGGTAAGGGGTGGATGAGGAACTACTGTACGAACAAGGTGCATGCCTCCCCTCCAGATTTTAGCTGCAATCACCACTATTAGCTCTCAGGCTTAATCTTAAAAGAACTGCCTTGGCCAAGCATGGTGGCTCATGCCTGTAATCCTAGCACTTTGGGAGGCCGAGGCAGGAGGATCGCTTGAGTCCAGGAGTTTGAGGTTGCAGTGAGCTGTGATGACACCACTGCACCATTGTAGCCTGACCCTGTCAAAAAAAAAAGAACTGTGTTTTCCACTGGCTAATGGGTATTTGCATTGACATGTCTAAGTTAGGGGTAATACAGAGGTTGAGAAAGGGTTGTCATGGCTTGAACTTAACCCTGAATTTAACGTGTTGCTCCCAGGATTCAATCCATCTGGAGTGCCTGCGGGGCTGCCCCGCCAGTGGTCTATTTGCAGGATAGTCGGAAGAGTCTTCTGGGAGAGAACTAATCGCAAGAGAGAACTTCATCCTAGGGCAAAACCACATGTGCCCGTATTTCCAGATGATCCTTAGACCTAGTTTGTGAGGACTCCTCCCTAAGTTACAAGGCAAAAAGAAAGACAGGGTGCAAAACCAAAAGGCCTGCTTACTAAACTCTCTGAGAGACCTTGAGAGCCCTGTTTGGGGATGAGAGTTATGATAAAGGTAGGAGAAAGGAGACACTACCAACTTCTCCCCACACACTCCCACGCTCACACGCACACATACGCCTTTGTCAGGACAGCCTGCCCTCCAGGGACCCGGCTGCTCCAGAGGTTCCAAGCGGCCGCAGGTCCAGCGACTGCGTCTCTGCCTGGCACTGCACGAGATGACGGCATTGGAAGCAACAGAAAATGTCTCCCTCCACACCCCATCGGGAAACTGAGACAGCTGGCGACAAAAACGGTCATACACAGCAAGATCCACTGCATTAAAAATATGCATAGAAAAAAATACTGGAAGGAAATACCACAAATGGTTTTCCTACCTGCACAGGTCCAGCAGCCTGAATCACTGCATCCTTTGAGAGTTCCATAAATCTCACTCTGACCCCTCTCCCACATCCAGACAAACTCCGGGCTTCCCCCGCAGGGCGCCATGAATTCCAGAAGGCTCGGTTTTTCCAACCTGCTGCTCCTATTCCCCGTCCCTCCTCCACCCTCAGTCCCACAGACATCTCACCTCCCTCAGCTCTTCTCTTTTCCTGTCCTTTCATTTTTCCCATTTCTTAAAACACCACTTACACACGCCTGTGTGCATCACGGGCTTCGCTAAAGGTGCGGGGAGTTGGCGAGGGAGGACTGAGCAGGGTGCCCGTTTCATCACAGCACGCGACGTTCCTGCAGCCACCCAGCCCATGCATTTCTCACCGGCCGCATCTGCACAGCCCAGGCCACCCCTTGTCACCCTGCGGCTCTGTCCATCCACACATCCCTCCCTCTCCACACCTCTCCCCTCTTCCTCCATCACAGCCGACAAATTCCTCTCCAGTTCTCATGCAGAGTGGCGTAGCTGCCGCTGGGTTTCAGAGACTTGGTCTACTCTGCCTGTGTGCCGGGCTTCCCCCTTGCAGGTCACCGAGAAGTGGCCTGTCAAGGTATTTTACCCTACAAAATGCTACCTACTCCAGAGAGGAATTCTGCCCCTTGCCTGAGAAGCAGCTGCAGTCAGCTGTGGCTTAAAATAGTCTTTTTACCTCTACTACAAGTATTTTCCAAACTTTCCCCACATGCATGCATTAATTTCAAAAAAATGTCAAGAGTTTATGTAACTATAGACCCAGGGTGATTTTACCCCCAGGGGACATTTGGCAATGTCTGGAGACATTTTTTATTGTCAGGGGAGGGGGTTACATGTAGTAAGCAGAGGCCAGGGTAGCTGCTAAACATTCTGCAATGCACCGGACAACAAAGAATTATCCCAACTCAAGTGTTAATGAGGCCGAGGTCCAGAAACTCTGCTGTAGGCCAACAAGCTGCCAAAGAGAGAAGCAGTGGCTCCCTCTTCCCCTGCTTAAAATTGGACCAATTAAAGAAGGCCATTTCTTCCCCTACGGCAGAACAACTACTACAACAGCAGCGAGGGATTATTAAGCACTTACTCTGCTCCTAGCAACCCTAGCAGGTAAGCATCTGTCCAATTATCATCTTCCTGTTTAAGGACTAGGGGTAAATAATTTGCCAAGGTCACACAGAGAGTAGGTGCTAGACCTGAGGTACCCTGACACAGAGGTGGATGTGTCGGGCTAACGTTCACACGTTGGCCTCAACCTTGCCACACACAGACATTTCTTGGATTTCTACCCCACTGCTGAGCAAACAGGGAAGATGCTAAAGAAAACATTAAGTTTTGGCTAAGAAGTGTCATCCCAAAATTGTGAAGGTAATTTTTTATTTTGTAGGCGGAATTTTAACAATGTGTTTCATTGAGGACACTTGGGTTTTGTCCGTTAAAAGTAATTAATCATGTTATTGGTGCACTAAGTACACAGTCTTTTTTTAAAAAATTACTTTTAAAGGTACATTTTAAAATATGGTTGTGAAGAGGAGGCAGACCCAGATGGTTTCAGTGGTGAATTCTACCAAATGTTTAAAGACAAATTAACACTAATGCTATACAATCTCTTTCAGAAAAATAGAAGAGGAGGGAACATACCCCAATCTACTCTATGAAGGTAGTGTTACCCTAATACCAAAACTAGACAAAGAGTACAAAAAAGAGAAAACTGCAGACCAATATCCCCATACATATACATGCAAAAAATTCTTAACAAAATGTTAGTAAATAGAATTCAGCAATATGGGCTGGGCGGTGGCTCACACCTGTGATCCTAGCACTCTGGGAGGCCAAGACAGGAGGATTGCTTGAAGTAAGGAGTTCAAGACCAGCCTGAGCAAGAGCGAGACCCTGTCCCTACTAAAAATATAAAAATTAGCTGGGCGTGGTGGTACATGCCTGTAGTCCCAGCTACTCAGGAGGCTGAGGCAGGAGGATCACTTGAACCTGGGAGTTTGAGGTTGCTGTGAGCTAGGCTGATGCCATCGCACTCTACTCATGCAATGGAGTGAGACTCTGTCTCAAAAACAAAAAAAAAGGATTCAGCAATATGTAAGAGGAATGATTTACCATGAGCAAGTAGGGTTTATTTCAGGGATAAAAGGGTAATTCAATATTGGAAAGTCAATCAATTTAATCCACTATATTAACAGGCTAAGGAAGAAAAATCATATGATCATATCATTCAATGAAGGAAAGTAGTTGACAAAATTCAACATCCTAACATGGTAAAAACTCTCAGAAAAACAGGAATGGAGGGAAATTTCCTACATTTGATAAAGAACATCCACCAAAAAAACCTACAGCTTTATCCTTAATGGTGAAAAACCACATGTTTTCCCCCTAAGATCAGGTACAGGGCAAAGGTGTCTGTCTACTTTCACCACTCTTATTCAAAGAATTAAGTTCTGGAAGTTCTAGCCTGTGCAAGAAGACAAAAAAAAAAAAAAGAAAGAAAGAAAATGCAAACAGGCAGGGCGAGATAGTTCACATCCGTAATCCTAGCAGTCTAGAAGGCAGAGGTAGGAGAATCACTTGAAGTCAGGAGTTGGGGACCACCCTGAGCAAGAGCAAGAACTGTCTCTGCAAAAAAATAGAAAAAAATTAGCTGGACATGGTAGTTTGTACCTGTAGTTCCAGCCATTCGGGAGGCTGAGGCAGGAGGATCGCTTAAGCCAGGAGTTTGAGGTTGCTGTGAGCTATGATGAAGTCACTGCACTCTACCTGGGGTGACAGAGTGAGATTCTGTCTCAAAAAATATAAAAAATAAGGCAAACATATCAAAAAGGAAGAAATAAAACTATTTCTATTTGTAGATGACATGACTGTCTAATAGAAAATAGCTAGGAATCTACCAAAAAAGAAAAGAAAAATATAGTAAGTTCAGTAAGATTGCAGGATATAAGATAAATATACAAAAATTAATTGTATTTCTATTTGCTAGCAATTAACATGTGGGCATGTAAGCACACCCAAAGGACATTCAGACTATAACACTAGGCTAGCTACAGGAAGGCCATTTTTGCTTCCAGTATGCTTTTGGTTTGTTCTTTCTTAAAAGTTTAGAATTAACCTGCTGCTTGCTTACACACCTGTTGGGCACAAGATCAGAAAACAACCTTGAAGAAAAATATATCAAGAGTCCAGAATAGGCCAGCCACAGACTGCCGATGACAAGACAACAGACAACCTATTGTTTGCTACTAATCCTCAACTGATCATTGAGCAAGGCAGGCATTTTGGGAGGACAGGAGGATTGCTTAAGGCCAGGAGCTGGAGCCCAGCCTAAGAAAAAGTGAGACTTCATCTCTACAAAAAATAGAAAAATTAGCCAGGTGTGGTGGCTCATGCCTGCAGTCCTGGCTACTCGGGAGGCTGAGGAAGGAGGATCGCTTTAGCCTAGGAGTTTAAGGTTGCAGTGAGCTATGATGATGTCACTGCACTCTAGCCCAGGAGACAGAGCAAGACACTGTCTCAGAAAACAAAAAGTGACAACAGTAAATTCTCATGAGGATATGGAGAAACTGAATCACTTATACTTTGGCGGTGGGAATGTAAAATGGTACAGCCACTCTGAAAAACAGTTCGATGGTTTCTTTAAAAACTAAACACACAGGCCAGGCGCGGTGGCTCACACTTGTAATCCTAGCACTCTGGGAGGCCAAGGCGGGCGGATTGCTTGAGCTCAGGAGTTCGAGACCAGCCTGAGCAAGAGCAAGACCCCGTCTCTACTAAAAAGAGAAAGAAATTAGCTGGACAACTACAAATATAG
>CAUYSK010086837.1:0-33358 GCA_963575035.1 Avahi laniger | reverse complement strand
TCAGGGAAAGCCATTACAGTTTCTTCAGGCAGTGCAGGGTCGGTATCCTCAGACAGGAGTGGAAAAGCTCTCCCACTGACAAAGAGGACTCATCAGAATGTTGTGCCTCTTGTCCCCCGCTTCACTAGGATCTTCCCACACACCCACATTCCAACTTTCAGGATGCCATTTCTTTCCAATCAATGCCTGCACTGATTGGACCTGTGAGGCTGTAGGCACTCTGTGAGGCTGGGAATTCAACTTGTGTTGAATTCAGTTTGATTTTCAGCAATCTCAGCCTCCATGGCTTGAGGACATAAAGGTCTTGTTCAAGGCATACATAAAGTTTTTCAGATCATTTATGTGACACTCGAGCTGGGAATTTGAATTCTTGAACTCATCCTTTTCTTTCTCTACTTTGTCCAGCAAAATTAGTAGCAATCAGGCAACATTATTATATTCATTAGCTTTCTGAAAGTGTTTGAAAGTATCACATATGGTCACCTAGATACCTGCTTTTTATAAGTGGTTGATTAAGAGTATCCAGTCATGATAATTTACCTATCTTTATTATCAGATCATGCCAGGGACAATCAGTGCTCTCTTTACTGCTAAAAATAGAGAACCAATTCCAGAAACCCCATACTTAATTGAGAAAACTCATCCTCAATATTCTATCTTTATAGAACCAGTCTCAGTACCAAAATCTGTATTAGAGTTCTCCAAAGAAACAGAACCAATTGTGTGTGTGTGTGTGTGTGTGTGTGTGTGTGTGTGTGTGTGTGGAGTAAGAAAGAGAGAGAGATTTATTATACGAAATTGGCTCACATGATTATGGAGCCCTGACAAGTCCCAGATCTGCCATCAGCAGGCTGGAGACCCCAGACAGCTGATGTACGTGTAGTTGCCTGAGAATGAGGAGAGCTGATTACGTAGTTCCTGTCCAAATAGTGACAGGCCTTAATTCTAGAAAGAACTAATGTTTCAGTTCAAGTCTAAAGGCAGGAAAAGATGAATGTCTCAGCTCAAGGCCATCAGTCAGGAGTTCTCTGTACTCAGCCTTTTTGTTCTATTCAGGGCTTTAACCACATAAGGCCCACTCACATGAGAGAGCCAAAGTGTTTTACTCATCTACCAATTCAAATGTGAATCTCACCCAGAAACACCCACATAGACACACCCAGAATAACATTTGACCAAATGTCTGGGCAACTGTGGCCCAGTCATGTTAACGCATAAAATTATCCTTCATAATCAATATCTGACATATTTGTGTAAAACTGCTTCATGTTTAGGGCATATGCTATGCTATGTTTAATATCTGAATTTATAATTCTTATAATAACCTTTTCCAATTGTGTTGGAGAAAGTATTTCTCTTTTGAGACATGGATGGCATGAATGAACAGCCAGAAGAGAAAAACCTTCTAACATTTAAAAAATACTTTTCAGAGTATTCTCTCCTTTCTTATGATTTCTGACATCCCTGTGGAATAGTTAGGGCAGGTGCAATGATTCTCATTTGATGGATAAATACCTGAAAGCCCCTGGATGGTTAGGAATGATCAACATGTAAAGAAGAGCCCAAGTGACGCATGCCATTACCTCATCAAATCTACCACACAGAGCTTTTCAAAGAGAGAGAAGAACTGGCAAGACACAGTGGAAATACCTCTAAACCAGGGGTGAGAGAACTGAGATCATTTCTCTTGGCCTCTGTTTTCTTTCACATATATGTACATATATATGAAATATAAACACAAATATACCAGATAAAATTGTAATATATTTCACATAAAGTCCACTCAAAGTGTATAATTAAGCAGTTTTTACTAGAGTCACAAAGTTGAGCAACCATCAACATCATCTGTTTTCATCACTCCAGAAAGACCTTGTACACATCAGCAGCCCCTCCCCACGTCCTCTCCTGGTTTCTTTCCTCCAACATTAGGCAATCACTAATATACTTTCTGTCTCTATAGAATCACTTATTTTGGACATTTCATATGAATGGAATCATTCAGTTGTGCTCCTTTGTGACTGGCTCCTTTCACTTAGCACAATGCCATGCATATTGGATCATATATCAGTGATTCATTTTTTTGATTGATGAAAAATATTCCACTGTAAGAATAAACCATATTTGGGTTATCCATTCATCAGTTGATGAGCATTTTGGTCATTTCCAATTTTTGGCTATGACGAATAATGCTTCTGTGAAAATTTGTGTGCAGGTTTTTGTATGGACATATGTTTTCAGTTCTCTTGGGTATATATACCTAGGAGTGTAATTGCTGGGTCATATGATAACTCTATGTTTAACTTTTGGAGGAACTGCCAGACTGTTTCCCAAAGTGTCTGCATCATTTATATTCCCAGCAGCAGTATATGAGGATCCAAATTTGTCCACGTTCTTTCCAATGCTTGTTATTATCTGTCTTTTTGATTATTATAATCCTAGTGAGTATGAAGTGGTATCTGATTGTGGTTTCGATTTACATTTCCCAAGTGGCTAATTATGTTTTGTCTCTTTTTATGCGTATATTGGACATTTGTATACCTTTTTTGAAGAACTATCTATTCAGATCCTTTGTCCATTTTTTTTTATTTCACTATATTATGGGGGTATAAATGTTTAGGTTATGTACGTTGCCCTTGCTCCACCCAAGTCAGAGCCTCAAGCAGGTCCATTCCCCAGACGGTGTGTGCCACACCCATTAGGTGTGTATATACCCATCCCCTCCTCCCCACTCCTGAGTTATTTGTCTATTTATTATTGAGTTGTAAGAGTTTTTTACAATATATTCTAAATACAAGTCCCTTATCAGACATATGATTTGCAAATAGTTTTTCTATTTTGTAGAGTTGCCTTTTCACTCTCTTGATGATATCCTTTAAAAACACAAAAGTTTTTAATTTTGATGCATTTCAATGTATCTATTTTCTCTTTTGTAGATTGTGTTTGTTTTCATATCCAAGAAGGTTTTGCTTAACTCAAGGTCACAAAGATTTACTCCTGTATTTTCTCCAAAGAGATTTTTACCTTTAGCTCCCTATTTAGGTGTGTGATCCATTTTGAGTTATTTTTTGTGAATGGAGTGAGAAAGGGGTCCAAATTAATTTCTTACATGGGGGTACCCAGTTGTTTCAGCACCATTTGTTGAAAAGACTAATCTTTCTTCATTGAATTTTTATCAGTTGACTCTGTATACAAAGGCTTATTTCTGTAGTCTCATTCTATTCCAGTGATCGTTGTGCCTATCCTTATGCTAGGACTGGACTCCCTTTCCTCATAGGTGAAATGTAGGAAATGAAGGTGTTGGCCTATGAAATTTCCATGGCTCCTGAGCTCCAACATCATCTGCTGTACGAGCAAAACTATTGTGAATGATGAAGAACTACCCCAAAAGCATCCCCAGTGGTTCCAGTGACACTGTTACTCTTTCTTTTTTGGCCTAAAATTTTCAACAAGTTATTTTTAAATTAGAGAAGATGATCTATTTTGTCTAGAAGGCAGCACTTCCCACTCTGTATTTTAGTCCTCACACATTGGCAGAAATAAGCTTTTCATATTAGCTAGGCATCTCTTTAGAAGGCACAGAAAATAGGAAACTCTTCAGAAGATTTGAAGCAGCTGTGACAAAAGGTAAACATACAATGAAGCTATTTAAATGAGAGAGAAAATTCAAGAGTTGAATAATAAAAAAATGTTGAGGAGAAGGAAGAGGTGAAAGGTAGTATAGAAAGTATAATTTTAAAGAAAAACCAAGGCTTAGAGAAGATGCTGTAATTAATTAAAAACCTTATCTCTGAGTGCCCTGAATTCCAGGTAAGAAAGAAAAGGAATAACTCTAACGGTGTAATTACAAAAGACAACTAGTTAATCAAGAAATACTCTTACCAGTTTTGAACGCCACAAGAATTTATATTGTGTGCATTTAATAAAATTTTGAATGAAATAAAAGACACCATGCTTGATAGCTGACTTATAAGTTATAAATGTAAATATACAATTATTGATATTAGAACTTAGTATAATTAATGATAAATTTGTAAAATTATAACTGTAGAGATGATTCTCTGTAAGACCTGAATACTGATATCCTGATATGGCATTGTTATGGCTATCTGAATCAGTACAGGATTAAAACAAAAGAAATACATGTCCAATGTATTCCTTAACCTCCCCTTAATTAACAGTTATTTCTATCAGAAATTAGGCAGAACACCTAAAATACCTAATATGAGTCTTTAGAATTATAATTCCTGTGTACAGACAGCAAAACTAAGCAATTGCTGAGTGATAATTCATTTGCTCATATAGAAGAGTAAGGAAGAGTGTCAGGGGTCCTAAGATGGTCTTAGCACGGTGTTTCTTGCACTGTTCTCTAAATTATTCCAAACAATTTATGAACAATTTAGAAATCAGGTGACTAAATAATGATGACAACAGACTATCATTTCCTTATGTAGCTTTTTCTGTAAATATTTTACCATTAGCTAAGAATAAAAGTCACAGTTGTTATGCAAGTTGTGCAAAATGGGAAAACATTGATCCGATCAAATTTTTATGATAAATATCCTGGCTTTGAAACTAATTAATTAATTAAATAATAAATGAAAAACAAAGATAAAAATACCCAAAGCAGTAGCAATATATCCTAATTTAGGACCTAGAAATTATGTTTATGAGTTTAGAACACCAAATCTGACTTTGAGATATATTTACTAATAAGATTTCCTACTGTCACTTCGGCTCTTTCTTTTTTTTTACTCATATAATTAATAAATAACCAATAATTTCCTAGGTATATTTGACTTTATTTTTTTCTAAAAGTCCTCATAATGGGATTTGTAGTCCTTCCTTAGTATAATCAAGCTGCTGGAAACTTTAACCCGGCTATTCACCTATTGCATCTTTTTTCCTCAATTTTTGTTTGTTCTGAACCAAAACACAATTTCAAATTAAAATAGTCTACTACACTGCTAGAGTAGAGGAGGAAAATTCCTTGCATTAGGAACCAAACAACCCATAGTAGTAAAGTAGAGTGCATGGGGGCCATAGGTGTGCATTTTAAAAAATGTAATTTAGTTTAATTCTATTTTTGCTTCCTGTAACACTGACTAGAAGGGTTGGTGTAGAATACTGTGGATATTAAAAACTGTAGCTTACAAAGCTACTAGTCAGGAAGACTTTCTTTTTAACAGAAAATACAATAATACAATGGGTGAACAAGTGTCTTCAATATAGAGAAGAGCAGTGTCCACATGAGTTGGGATTGTTTCGTTTGAAAAGTCTAAAAAATAATTTTAAAATAACAACTAAGCATTATTAAGTGCTTACTTTGTGATAGGAACTCTTCTAAGGACTTTTCACTTACTAAGTCATTGAACCTGCAAAGGAAAAGTACTAATTAGGTACTATTCCTATTCCAATTTTAAAGATGATGAACTTGAGGCATAAAGATGGTAAGAGACTTGTCTAAGTTTACTTAGTTCTTAAGGATCAAAGCCAAAATTTGAACGTAAAGGCCATACTTTTACCTATTTTGTAAACATTCTTTCCAGCTGTGCTCCAGAAAACTCGGGGCATAGTGGAGAAATTGCAAGACTCAGAGGAGTTTTAATGGTGCTGAGAAGGGAAAGAAATGTATTAATTAACATATACAAAGTAGTGTGCACCATGACTTATTTAAGACTGGTGAGTTAGGTATCCTTTTCCTCTGTTTATGCAAAGAAGGAAACAAAGGTTTTGGGAGACAAATAACATGCCAAATATATATTGCTAGGTCAAGACAGATCTTGAGTTCAATCACAAATTTTTCTAACTCCAATATCCATGTCCTTTTCACTGCATAATGCTAGAGAATAGATGTCATCGTAGAATTAAGTCAGAGAAACTGTGCTTTCAGAAGAAAAAATAGTTTATGGTTGAGTTTATGACATGTAATACCTGAAGAGTTAGAAAAGAGCATGTTGCTAAATGATGGAAGATTTAGTTGTCAAGTATATTAGTTAGGGTCAGTAACACTAAAAGCTATAACAGATAAGTTCCATATTCTCAGAGGTATAACACACACACACACACACACACACACACTTTTTTCTTGCTCTCATCACAATTCAGGGCAGATGGTCCTAATCAGGCAACCTGATCAGCACCTGGTCTTCCAGGGGTCCAGAGCCTTTCCGTATCATGGGCCTACCTTTCTTTAAATCATTGAGTTTCTGTTCGCTAACTTAATCAAAAGAAAAAGATAAGAAAAGATGCTAATTGAAAGTTTTTATTAGTCGTAGAAGTGACATTCTGCACTTCCACTAATGTCTCACTGGTCAGAACATTTGCTATATAGTAAAAGTGACATGAAAGAAAGAACAAAGTATTGAGATTTGGTAATGGTCCCTGAAAGAGAGATTAGAGTCAGGAAAGCTCTGCAATATCAGGAGATATTTATTTAGTACACATGATATGTCATGCTCTGTCTGAGTCCTGGCAATACAATGTGTAACACAGACAAGGTTCTTGCCTTTAGAGAGTTTATATCCTGAGAAGGGAAGAGACAGGGAGTAGACAATAAAGAAATGAACAAACAAACAAGATCCTTTCAAATTATAAGTGTTTTTCAAAAGAAAAAGAATCCTGAAAAACACGGTCCTGGGAGAAGGGGTTGACACCGAAGATTGGATATTTAGGGAATGCCTCTCTGAGGATTGCCATTTGAGTAGAATAGCACGAGTCGGCCATGCAGAGATCTGTAGAAACAGTATTCTGAGCAGAGAAAACCTCTGGTCCAAAGATGTAAGAGTGAGGATGAGCTTGGTGTGCTGAAGGAATTGACTGAAGGTCAGTGTATCAAGAGCCCAGAAAATAAGAAATGAAGTCTTAGATGAAGTTGAAAAGGAGTTTAATCATAAATGTCCTAATATGCCTACAGAGGACATTCAGTTTTATTCCAAATATACTGAGAACCTCCAGGTGTTTTATTCTGGAAGTGATATGATTGAATCATCTTTACTCTAACTTCCTCCTGAAGATCACCGTCATCCCCTTCTCTCATACTTCATAGCATTTCCCTTGCTTCATTCATATCAGTACTTTGCTACCTGAAAGTGTGGATATGTATTTCTTTAACTGGAAAGTAATCTCCTGGAGAGCAGACTTATATTTCATTTGTGGCTCCCTCAGTAACAAGTACAGTTCCAAGAAAGCACTTTGGTTTTGAGTAAGTGCATAGATAAATGAATGATGAATAAATAAATGAAAGAATGAAAATGGTTAAAGGAAAGAGAGCAATATCCCCTTGTATTTAGAGTCTACAACACGCTTTCACTTTCACTATGTCATTTGATCCGCACAAGCACATTGGGCTCATGGGGGAGAGTTTGTAATCTCACAATTATGAGAAGCAAGAGATTAGAAAAAGAGTCATAGAGAAATGAAGATTTTGAGGCTGAGTGCTGGGAAAAATAATGGAACAATTTCAGAAATAGGGAATCGGAAGGTAGAGTCAATTTGGAATAGGGAAGAGGGGTGGTGAGAGAAAGTTATGTTCTGATTCGGCTGATAAAAGGCAGAACCAAGTGGAATGCCCAGTAGGCAAGTAATTAAAGGTTAAGTTGTGTGATGCAGACAGAAAGAGCTGCAGCAGTTCAGAGAAATCTAATAAAGGAAATGGATTTGGGGCTGAGCAATGAGAATAGACAGTGAGGTAGCAAAAAGTTAGACTGCTGGACAAAATGACATAAAATATTTACTGAAAATAATGGAATAATGAAAAAAAAACCTAAGTAATGGGAAATAGAAATATCAGGATATATTAATTAAGAGATAAGAAATACAAAGAAGAAAAAAACTAAGGGGCTTCTATCTTTCATTTGTTTAATTAAAAAATAAAATTATTGTCCTGCTGCTCACTAAATATTTCTATTCACTACATCCAAAGTAGGGGACATAGGACTGTGTTATAAGATGCTACTTCCTGACTCCTTTTAAATTGGGGACACTCATGTGTCTAGTTCCACACTGAGACGTGTGATTGAATGTTTGATTGCCAATACAAGGCTCTGCAGAATTGTTTCCTCTTTCTGGCGTAGTAACTGGCAGTTTTTAAGTAGGCGACTGCTTTGTCATCCTGGATCCTTGGGCAACATAGAGCACGAATAGAAAAAGATCTTTGTTGTTTTAAGTCACTGAGATGTTGGGAGAGGGCAGTTATTGTTCCAGTATAACATTTTATCCTGGCTGATGAACTCACCATCAGAGGAGAGTGAAAACGGATAGATGTGAAGTGAAATTAACTCCTGCGGTAGGGAACAGTGGGGAAACTGAGGTCTGTTAAGGAATAAGAAGACATCAAGTGGGCAAGCGATACTGACCAACCTTTTAACTTATCCTCAAAGGCCTTGCAGTGGGGTGGCCTTGGAAACTTCATTGCAGGTGTGTTTACCTACCCATCAAGGGTCCCTCCAGTGCAAAGCAGGACAGAGCACTCCTTCGGGACAGTGGGGAACCTCTCCGACTGGCTGACTGTGTCACTCACTCTCCCTGACGCCTCCTCACAGCTAACATGAATTAGGTTGACTTTCCTGAGGATCAGAAAGTGGAGAGGACAGTTAGCGGTGTTTGCAGATCTCTAGCATCACAAGGCCGATGAAAAAGGGGAAAAAAGAACCACTGATAATCACAACCCAAAGCGTAAAGTGGGACAACGATTTATAAACAGGAAGGACCAAATGCTTGATTGGGTTCTGACAAGAAGGATACATTTAGGAAGATAAAACCATGCTTACAAGAATAAAGCAGAAATTGATTTTCCATATGAGGCCTCCCAGTGTAGAGATTAGTAAAAAGAGAACAGAAAAGAGGTAAATCTACTTTTGTTCCCACAATGTGTAACATTAGTGAATTTTTTTTTTCCCTTGAAGGGGTGATAAGGAAGGTAAAAGGGAAAGGAAATGAATATCTTTTTTAGCTCAATCTTTGACTACTTGTAGTAACCTAACTTTAAATTTTAGGAATGATACTCAACACTCTGAGATAGTGTTTTTAATATGCGAAATGGAATTCTAGGATTTATTGTGAACTTTAAGTGGAAAGCACACTCATCGATTTTTTATTTTTGTTACTCAAAATCATGTTTTTAAAAAGGATTTTTTTTCTTTTTAAAAAAGAAAAGAAGCACAAAACTAACAAAACAAATTCTCTTAGGAAATTTCTTTTACAAGAAGAGAATTCTCACTGTCTAACCAAAAGGTCCTACCGGGGTAGATGCTCAGTTTGCAATTAAGTTGTACCTCAATCACAAGTGTGTGATGACCACATTATATCAAAGTCTAAATCTAACAAATCGGCCTTACGTTATTCATTGGCCATGAACCAAGAGCTCAGGTACTTCTGGTCATATGTAATAGGGAAAGATGTTTTTGGATGGATGGGCAGATGGATGGATAGACAGACTGATGATTAGAGAAGCGGACAGATAAATGTACGAATAGATTTTTCTAACAGGGCAGCTTGGTGTCTCTAGAGAGCATAAGTTTTGTGTAAAACAAACCCAAACAAAGGATCCTTGTGTGAAAAGCAGTCTAATTAAGAGCTGAAATAAAGTCAGTTTGCCTGGTGCTTCAACTAATTCCTGTGTGGCAAGATCCTTAATCTTTCTGAGTGACAAAGTTCTCATCCATATAAGAAAAACTGGAACACCTATTATATGAGATTGCTAGGAAGATACATAATGACTATTATCACAAACCTCAATTTTCCTTGAATTTCTGATTTTAAATGTTTATCTCAAAAGTATTTCTCTTTGTCTATACATATTTTTTAAATTTCAAAATATTATGGCAGTATAAATGTTTTTGGTTACATGTATCAATTTTTTTTTATGCTTGAGTCGGGTTGTAAGTGTGCCGTCACCCGGATAGTGCTCATTGCACATCTTAGGTAGGTTTTCACCCATTCTCTCATCAGCCTCCCCCCTGCTTGATGTCCACTAAATTTTACTTCCCTCTGTGCATATGTATGCTATTCAGTTAGTTCCAATTTAATAGCGAGTACACATGGTGTTTGTTTATCCATTCTTTAGATATATTACTTAGGATACGGTCTTCAGTTCCTTTCAAATTGTTGCAAAAGGCCTTAATTCATCCTTCTATATGGCCAAGTAGTACTCCATAATATACAGATACCACATTTTGTAAATCCACTCATGAAATGATGGACACTTGGATTGACTCCACATCTTTGCAATTGTGAATGGTGCTGCAATAAACATTCAAGTGCAGGTATCTTTTTGATAAAATGAATTCTTTTCCTTTGAGTAAATACCCAGTAGTGGCATTACTGAATCAAATGGTAGATCTACTTTTAGTTCTTTGAGAAATGTCCATAGTATTATCCATAGAGGTTGAACTAATTTGCAATCCCACCAACAGTGCATAAGCATTCCTTTCTCTCTGCATCCACACCAGCATCTGTTGTTTGGGGACTTTTCAATAAAAAACATTCTAACTGGGATAAGGTGATATCTCATTGTGTTTTTAATTTGCATTTCCCTGATAATTAGTAACACTAAGTATTTTTTCATATGTTTACTGACCATTCATCTAGCGTTTAGAAAACTTCTGTTCATATGTTTAGCTCACTTTTTAATGGAGTGGTTTGTTTTTTTCCATACTGATGTGCTTGAGTTCTTTGTAGATTCTGGTTATTAGCCCTTTATCAGATGGATAGCCTGAGAACATTTTCTCCCATTCTGTAGCTTGTCTATTTGCTCCATTGATTATTTCCTTAGCTTTGCAGAAGGTTTTTGATTTAATCAAGTCCCATTTATTTATTTTTATTGTTGCTGTAATTGTCATTGGGATCTTAGTCATACATTCTTTGCCTAAGCCAATATCTAGAAGAGTTTTTCCTATGTTTTCTTCTAGAATTCTTAAAGTTTCATGCCTTAAATTTAAGTCTTTTAAAAGTGCAATGCGTACCAACTGAAGGATGGACATATTTGAAACTTGGACTTAGGGGGAGAGGGGGGACAAGAGCAACATACGTAACTTAAACATCTGTACCCCCATAATATGCTGAAATAAAAAAAATAAAAATAAATAAAAAAATTGATTTATTCCATAAAAAAAAAATTTAAGTCCTTTATCTATCTTGAATTAATTTTTGTGAATGGTGAGAGATACAAATCCTGTTTCACTCTTCTGCATGTGGCTATCCAATTTTCCTAGCACCGTTTATTGAATGGGGCTTCTCTTCCCCAGTGTATATTATTGTCTGCTTTGTCAAAGATCAGTTGGCTGTATGGGGATGGTTTTATATATGGGTTCTATGTTCTGTTCCATTGGTTTATGTCTCTATTTTTGTGCCAATACCATGCTGTTTTGGTTACTATAGACTTGTAGTATAGTCTGAAGTCTCCTAATGTGATGCCTCCAGATTTGTTATTTTTGCTTAAAATTGCTTTGGCTATTTGGGGTCTTTTCCGGTTTCATATGAAGCATAGAACTATTTTTTCTAGATCTTCAAAAAATGACATTGGTATTTTTATGAGGATTGCATTGAATCTGTAAATCACTTTGGGTAGTATGGACATTTTAACAATGTTGATTCTACGTATCCATGAGCATGATATGTTTTTCCATTTGTTTGTATCATCTGTGATTTCTTTCCTCAGCCTTTTATCGTTCTTTTTGTAGAGATCTTTTACCTCCTGGTTAAGTATATTCCCAGGTATTTTATTTTCTTTGTAGCTATTGTGTATGGTATTAAGTCTTTGATCTGATTCTCAACTTGGCTGTTATAGAAATGCTACTTATTTGTGTACATTAATTTTGTAACCTGAGATTCGCTGAATTTGTATATCAATTTCAGGAGACTCTTGGTGGAGTCTTTATGGCTTTCTAGATATAAGATTATATCATCAGCAAAAAGCAATAGTTTGACCTGCTCTTTCCTGATTTATATACCCTTTATTTCTTTCTCTTGCCTGATTGCTCTGGCTAGGACTTCCAGCACTATGTTTAATAGAAATGCTGACAGTGAGAACCCTTGTTTTGTTCCAGTTCTTAGTGAGAATTCTTTCAACTATTCCCCATGCAGTATGATGTTGGCTGTGGTTTTGTCATATCTGGCTTTTACAATTTTACGATATGTTTCTTCTATGCCTAGTTTGTTGAGAGTTTGTATCATAAAAGGGTGCTGAATTTTGTCAAATGTTTTTTCTGCATCTATTGAGATGATGATATACTCTTTATTTGCTTCTGTTTATGTGGTGAATCACATTTATTGATTTTTGTATGTTGAACCATTCTTCCATCCCTGGGATGAAGCCCACTTGATCCTGGTGGATTATTTTTTTTTGACGTACTGTTGAATTTGGTTTGCTGGTATTTTATTGAGAATTTTTGCATCTATATTCATAAGGGATATTGGTCTGTAGTTTTCTTTTATTGTGGTATCCTTTCCTGGCTTTGGTATCAAGGTGATACTGGCTTCATAGAATGAATTGGGAAGGATCCCTACTTCTCAATGTTAGGGAATATTTTCTGCAGTATGGGCACCATCTCTTCTTTATAGGTCTGGTAAAATTTGGCTGTGAATCCATTTGGCCCAGGGACTTTTTTGTTGGAAGATTTTTTATTACTGCTTCAATCTTGTTTCTCATTATTTGTTTTCCTCAATTATTCCCTCAAATAAGTTTTCCAAACTTTATGTGTTTTCTTCTTCACCCTCAGGGATACTTATGATTCTTATTTGGTCATTTTACATAATCTCATATTTCCTGTAGGCTTTATTCATTTCTCTTAATTCTTTGTTCTTTATTTCTTACTGAGTTAATTCGAAAGACTTGTGTTCAAGCTCTGAGATTCTTTCTTCTGCCTGGTGTAATCTATCCTTAAAACTTTCCACTGTGTTTTGTATTTCCTTGAATGGATTTTTCATTTCCAGAAGTTCTGTTTGTTTTTTTTAATAATATGTCAATCTCTTTAGTGAATTTTTCATTCATTTCTTGAATTGTTTTTCTGATTTTTTTAAGTTGGTTTCCATTTTCTCTTGGATTTCATTGAGCTTTCTTACAATCCATATTCGCAATTCTTTATCTGTCATTTCGTATTTCATATTGGAAATATTGAAAATGAATATTTTCATTTTGATTGGAATCCATTGCTAGAGAGCTGGTGTTTCCTTTTGGGAGTGTCCTTTTGTTTTGATTTTTCATACTTCTAGAGGTCTTTTGCTGGTTCTTTTTCATCTGGAACCTCTGTCACTTCTTATTTTTGGGTTTTCTTTTGTTTAGATGGGGCCTTTTTTTCTTCCCCCTGCTTACTCATAAGGGAGTGTCTGTAGCATATGTTAGGTAAGAACCTTTGACTTTGCTTGCAGGTACTTTGATGGGGGGGTCTAGGTTCTGGATGGATGCCTTGGTTATAGATATCCTTAGTGTAGTTGTTTCCTGGTTTTCTAATTATTTGTAGGCTACAGCAGTGGTGAACTATGTGTGTGGGCAGGAGGATGGAGGTCTTTGAAATCCTTTCTTCTTCCCCAGCCCTGTGATCTTTGTAACAGTGTGAACTGTATTGGCACACCCAGTTTCATCTCTGAGACAGTAGGTGGTGCTTGTGGGTAAGAATCAACCCCACCTTGCATGATTTAGTTAGTAAATTCTAGAAAGGGCAGTGCAAATTGATCTCCCTGTCAGCAAGTGGCACTTGACAGAAGGAACAAGCTGCAGTGCTGTTTCTGGAACCTGTGACCAGCTCTAGCCCATAAGGAGAAGCATTTGAATGCCCCAGGTGGTGGGTGGGGCCCTGGAACTTCCAGGTGAGTTCTTATTCTCCACCACAGCAGAGGCAGGTGGGGGAGTGGGTCTGGGTGGGGCTGGGCTGGGTGAGCCTGCCCTCAGGCTCCACAAAAGCTGACAAGGTAGCTATTTTGGAGGGGTCAAAGGTCTAATTCAGGCTTCTGGGGAAAGCAGCCAGAGAGGGGCTGAAGTGGCCCCACCTAGCCAGAAAGTCTGCTTATGGGAAAGGGGCTGTAGCTTCACAATCTGGCTCTCAGGACCATTTCACTCTTCTCCTCCTCCCCTGTTCTGCGTGCGGTCTCTCTCCTGCATCTGCTGGCAGACAGGAGCTCAAGCTGGTAATAGCTGCACTCCATAACGATGGCGCTGCAGGCTGGGAGCTTCCTTGTCCAGGATCCCACCCTGGGCTGAGAGTGCGGCCTTCCTTCGGGGGAAGGGTGTTCCACAAGTGTGCTGCACCTAGGACCCATGCTGCGCTCCCTTTTCAGTTGTGCCCATGCAGGCTCCTTGCCTTGCAAGATTTGTTCACAGATCTCCCCTCAGTGTCTCCAAGCAACATGATTAAGTCCTGGGAGTACAGGATCTGGCTTGTCGGCCTGTCCCCAGGTCCCCAAAGATCAATCCCTTACCGTGCCCGGGAGAAGCACACTGGTTCCTAGTTGTGTATGGGGTCCACGAGCAGGTTTGTTGTCCCTCTGCTTTGGAGTGTGTCCTGCTTTAATGGAGCAACTGGGCCAATAGTGCCAGGGAGGGCCAGTGAGAAGGGATCTCGCAGCATAAGCACTCCTTAGTCCACAGCAGATGAAAGGTTTGAGCTCCACTCTGTGTGGAAACCTCTGTGCGGTGGAAGTCCAAAGAGGGGAAGTGACCGCTCCTGAAAGCCCTGGCTCAATCGTGTCTCTCTCAGCAGGCAGAGGCAGGGGAGGGGAAAAGGAGGAAAAGAATCTGTGTGGAGAAACGCTAGCAGTCTGGGCACCTCTGTCCTTCTCTGGGGAAGGCAGCCCCCCCAGAATATCCAGATTCTCGCATCATGCAAATCCCCCAGGCAGTAACTCCTGCAGTCTGGGCTGAAGTTGCGAAATGTTTGTGTGGGAACAAGCCAGATGATAACTGAGGGCCCCCTGGGGAGGACAAAGGTGCATGGTGGGTGAAGAAGCCATATGACACCTGCCATCTAGGCTGAGGTCTGTGGTTGATGGGAAGTGCCCCAAGGGGGCTCCCAGCCTGGTGCTTTGTCCTCAAGAAGCCTGCAGTTCCCTGGCAGCTGCAGCTTTGAGGTTTGTGAGGGTAGAAAGGCTCTCCAGCAGCTCGGGAGCCTACTGAGTGCCAGAGATGTGAGGGAGGGAGAAACACAGCACTCCACCTCCCCTTTTCACTGTGCTCCGTGCTTCTCAGGGCGTGATCTCTGCTGATATCTTGCTTCTTTTTCTAAAGCTCTCACATGACAGAAATACTCTCCAGGGATTAGGGGGATGGAGAGGGGTAAACTCACAACTAAAGGACTCGGGGAGCACTGTAGGGGGGAAGGGCATGCCCCTAACCCTTGCTTGGGTGAAGCAAAGACATAAAGTGCAACCTTAATGTTTGTACCCTCATAATACCCTGAAATAAAAAAAAAAGAAAAAATCACACCAAGTCTAGCTTTACCTCCAGCAAAACTGAAAACAAAGTATCCATTATTTGTGTGAAATATATTGAATTTTATAAATATTCTTAATGAATTCATCCATCAATCACATACATAGAATGAAACAGAAAGTACCAAGACTGCCTCTTTTCCTCCCATCATCTCTCCCTTGATTTTTTAAGTCTCCTGGGGATTCTCTTTCCTTTCTTTCTCTGTGCCTATAGTCCCACCTATACAAGAGGCTAAGGCAGGAAGATCACTTGAACCCAGGAGTTGGAGTCCAGCCTGCAACAGCAACAATGCAAGATCTCCTATCTTTAAAAAAACGTTTTTTTGAATGTTCTCATCACAAAGAAATATTAAATGTTTAAGACGATGAAAAAAAAATAAAGCTCATTTTTAATATTTTCTTTTTAATTGTGATATCTTAATACAAATTGAAGAACTATATGACTATGTTGCCAATGCCTACATTTCCACATAAATTGGATTCTCTTTCACTACATAATTAATTTTAGAAGGGAAATTGTGCTTCTATATCTCTAAGTTTATCTATTATTGTTAAAGATATTTTATATTCATATAGTTTTAAATCAGTTTTAAGGCATATTATTTTACTGTTTAGAATGAAGTGATTATTAATTGCTTAAGTCACTCTGTACCAATATAATATAACAAACTACGTCACAATTTATTTGGAATATACAATTAAGAGTTTAAGGTTTGTGCTAAATAAGATAAAACAGGGTCATATTCCACCTTATTATATTTGTACATGCAATTGTCTTTAAAATCTTGAATTATAAAAATTATTAAGCATTATTCTGATAAAGAAATGGGGAACATTGAAGAATGAAGGAAAAATGTTTAGACAGAGGAAGACAGGGAGAGGGAGAGAAAGAAATCTAACCACAGGTGTATTTGAAGGACCAATGACAAAAGAGAGCTTGGTGAAAGAAAACATGACCCCAAATAGAAAGACTGAAAATATTTCCATATTTCCAAACCAAAGAGTTGAAGTTTGAGTGAAATAAAGAAAAGACTAGGGGAAGGGTAAACAAAAGCAGACTTTCAGATACTCTGTAACCATTAAAGGACTTCGGACTTCATCCTAAATCACTCGTTCTCAAACCTGAATGTGCATTGGAATCACCTGAAAAGTTTGTAAAGCCCAAGTGCTGGACCCCACCTCTAGAGTTTCTGATGTAATAGGTCTACGGTGAGGTCTGAATATTTGCAGGATTAGTAAATTCCTTGGAAATGTTAAAGATGTTGATCCATAGATCACATTTTGAGAGACTGTTTTAAAAGAAACCTCTGAAGAACTTTTAAGAGGGGAGAGACTTGCTCTTTAGAAAACTCGCTTTTGCTACAGAATGGAAAACGGATTGAAGACGAGGACGCGTGGAGGAGATCTGGAAGTGGTTGCGGGGTGCAGGCAAGGCGGCAGAGGAGGAAACAAGCACAGCCACAAGCTTTTGACCGGCAGATGTCGAAGATTGTTCTCAAGGTTCTGGCTTGAACGCCCGCCCGGGGGGGATGGTCGTGACATTGTCTGCAATAACACTGGCAAAGGGGCCGATGTCAGGGAGAGGACAGTGTGCAACACGTAAAGTACTAGTGGTGGGTGTTCTGGTAAGTGTTTCACCTGCTCTCTATGGGGAGTAGGGGAGGGGAGGAGCGCCCTAGTTTGCAGCACTAATTTGCATGGGGGTAAATACTTCTTCCATAGCCAATTTTGAGAGACCAATGTGCTTTCACAGAGGAGGGAAGAGATGTGCAGTAACAAACCATTATACAGCATCTCCACCCTATGGATACAAAGTGAAATTCTGCATAGGAGTGCTCCATAGGAGTTGTGGGCAGAACTTAAGTGCATGTTAAGTCACAAGTGGAGCAGTAATGTTCAGCCAGACAAACAAACCACAGGCAAGGTTCTGTTTGTGACATCAGATTACAGTCTAGGTAAGCCCATGGGTGACCAAAGAGCATAGGTCTCAAGACATATGGGAGGACAGGTGTGGAAGGGGCCAGTCCTCAAAGAACAAGCAGAGTCACAAAGGGTAGGGTATAGTGAGATCAGTAATCAGATAGCAGGCTTTTAGTGACCCCGCTGTGGTTCAGGGTTCTTATCTTCCCCGAAAAGCAATAGCTAGAATAAATTTGTGGCTTATTATTAAGTAACAGAGATATTAGATCACTTAAACAGGGTTATGGTATGAGGCAGGAGTCCAAGTAATGTAAGAGGGGCACTCGATGGAGGTCAATTTCAAGAAAAGTCAAAAACCTAGTTATCCTGACCGGTGTCCAAGACACACCACCACACCACCAGCAAGAATAAAAATGCCCAGCTGTGTAATACTGGGATGAATCTGGACCTTGTATTATGATAGACCCTAGGATCTAAGATATTCAGGAGGGGGTTATACATTCCAGGTGAGGCTAAAGGAGGGTTTTAAAGGCTGAGAATCAAGCAGGGTGTGATAATTGTACAGCTCGTTTGCACTAGTACCTCCAGATTACCCTTCAGAGTGTCTCTCCCTTATCACTTGTCACTGTTCATGGGCAAAAGACTTTTATTCCCAGGATAAAAAAGAAAGATGCCTCTCAAAAACTCAGTTTTAGTACGTATTTCTTATGCTCACTGGTTAGTAGATTTCACTAGTAAAATGAAAATGTAATAAATCATAGGTCCCATCAAGTCCTAAATACAAAGAGAGAGCTTGAGTGCCTTAATGTTAAATGTGCTTTATGAAAGTATTGATTGGAGTAGTCAAAAATCATCTACTTATAGATGACGGAGTAAATAAATTCAATGAAAGCAATTGCAAAAGTATCTGAATTGGAAAGATTGTAAGGAGGAAAAGGAAACAGAACAATTTTGTTTTCTAAATATTGCACCATTTTAGATTTTTTTCCTGTATTGAAATCCCTTATACTCAACTAAAAAGCATGAAAAAATATCTTGGTCTAGTTCTTGTGCTGAAGCAAATCATTTTAGCTTGCTGCTTGTATATTTAGAGCAGTTATAGCAATACAAATTAATTTGTTTTAAATCAATAGATTTCAAAAGCCAAATTGAATATATTTAAAAAGCCAACTTGAATATATTTCTATTAAGGAAAAAAATGAAAAGAAATTGTCTATCCAAAATAATGTATAAAGACTCAAGAATTTCAGAATACTGCCATAAACAGAAAAAAAAATTGTTTTGTTTTCCCTAGCACTGTTTTTATAGCACTCTTTGTTGTTTTTACTTGATTTTTTAGACTGTTTCTTTAAAAAGAAAAAGAAATCAGTCATTCCATTTGGTTTCTATGGTAACAAAAACTAATTTCTGGGTTTCTTCATGAGCTATGATCATGTTGAAACCAAAGAGGGCTCATGGGTCTTGCAAAATTCATAAGTCCTGAACAAATAGGACTGCCATCTTCTGGCATTTGTCTGAAATGACAGTTAATTGTACCAATTCTGCCTCCTAATTATAACATTTTTCCCCCTCATATTTCCACTTGCTATTTCTAATATAGCATTATGATGTGGTACGTCCTCAGACAGTTCCTGGGTGACCTCATCAAGTTGCAAATAAGCCATTTGTCCCAAAGGGAACATGAAGAAGTAAGGATATCGTAATATAAGTGTTTACTCCAGGAAGTTGGAAGATAAATACACTGGGTACTGAAAGGATCAAAATCTCTCTGCTTCTTTCGAGAGGTTATTTAATCATTTTAGAATCAAAACAATTCAAAGCATGAGCCATGCGGTTCAAGGGAAATTTCACCAGTGATTACTACAACAGCATTTTTCTCTCATAGGAAAGAACAGAGAGGAAACTAATGGAAAAGGGCATATAGGATCTGCAGACTTCCTCTCACCCTTTACAGCTGACAGCAGTGACTTATGAGGTGTTACAGAGTAAAACAGAGTTACCGTAAGAGCTGTCCAAATAACTTATGGCACTGAATCACAACACCGTCTTCAGAAGATAATTCATGTCACCAGTGAATGTTCAGTAATATGGATTTTCTCCAAAACACCATATTTAACAGGCAATGCCATTGAGAGGTGAATTTAATGGCAAAGTGAATTATTTAATAGAATTGAACTGTACTCCAACATGGAACAAGAGCTGATTAAAATGTATGCATAGTTGATAAAGTCATTTAAATTAAATACTCGATGCAAATAGCAAATAATAATCGGTCAAAACTGTTCAGCTGCTAACCAAATCAAAGATTAAAGGAAATAAAGAATAATAGAATTAGAATTTGGATATATTTCAACACTACCTTTTTGTTATTACAGACATAATAGTAAATTAAATTTTTAGAATATAATGCGGATATTTATTCTATCAGAATAGTTTATTGCTGCAATATCTATTTTGTACAAAATTAGGCACATAAATAATTACTTGAATAAATGAAAATTTTGTGAAACCTTTAATTTATGAATTAAAAGACTATGTGTAGGCTGTCCCCAAAAGTGAGCTAGTATCTGCTCAATAATTGGTTAACTGAGATAACCATGGAACATTATAACACGCAATAATAGCAGTAACATGTCATTATTGATTCCCTTTAAACAATATGACTACTACTTTTTTTTTCAAGTCTGAAAAAGACCAAAATGGGATTTTAATGCCCTTTCCCCCAGATCATGGCTCTATGAGAAGAGTTGGAATATTTTAATCAGTTCTTGTTCTTGGCTCCATGATCGGTGTGACATTCTGTCCTAGTATAAATCCTCAACCATGATCATTGCTAAGTTTATCTGGTCAGTTTATCCTACATAACTACACACATTTCTCTGCAATTGGTAATGCTAGTGTATTTCTCTGCACTCTGTTGAGGTCCAGTTTGTCTTTCTGAAATTTGAGAATCAGAGCGCCCTTGTTCTCTTTCCAAATCAAATAATTTTCCACTTCACAGATTGTCTCAATAAAAGAGCTAATTGTACCAGCTATAAGTCTTATATACAGGCAATTATTAAACTAAAAAATAAGTCTCTAGTAAAATTCCATGTATTCTATTGAACAGCCTGTGTGTTCTATTTATCTCTAAATTATATTTTGCATTCACTATCTTCTCTCAATTCCCACTTCAACACCTTAGCTCGGGTTCTCACAGCTTTTCATCTGTGCTATCCCAGGCAATAATCTCCATTGTTTTCCTAACAACTTCCTTTACAAGCTATTGCACATGCTACTTTCATATTAGTCACCTAAAGAAACAACTGTGATTAAGTCACTCCTTTACTCAAAGTCAATGAGTGTCCTTTACTTGTAACACAGAATCTAGTCTTAGCATGCCATTCAAACTGTGCCCAGTCTGACACCAGTTTACCTTCCTAACTCTCGCTTCTATAATTTTATTTGGGAAGTCAACATTCCATCCAAAATAGACCCATTACCACTCCCAAGACCTGCCTATTACACAATAGTCATTCCTTCCCCTTGATGTTACCTTATCCCAGCTCTCCACTCATTACATCCTAACCATCCTTCAAGGCCCTATTTAAATGCTATCATCTCTTTAAACTTCTTCTGATAAACCAGCAATAGGAAACTCTCAATCCCTGAACTCCCATTATTTCTATATTCTTTTTGGTTCCTAATGCATTTCTCAAAATATTATAATCATCCTTGTTTATTTTTACCTCCTTTCAAAAGAAGATTAATTCAAGTCAGCTACCAAATTCATTTCATTTACCCTTTGATTCATAAATTCAATCAACATTTCTTGAGCAACTACTTAATCCTAATCCCCATAACAGGCACTGGGAATAGAGATATGCATGTGCCAAAAAAGGTTTCTGCCCACATAGAGCTCACATTCCCGTGGTAAAAGAAACCATAGAAAAGGTAATAGGTAAATAAACAAGAAGCCCAGGCACTGAGACAAATTCTAGAAAGGATATAAAGATGGTGATGTAAATGTGAAAGCTAATTCTACTTGGGGTAGCAGAGTAGACGGTCCATCTGAGACTTGAAGAATGAGAATTTAAGCAAGTGGAGCTTGACTCTGGATTAGATGCTATCAGAAAGTGAGGGTAGTTCTAGTATCTTAATAAACTAGAACCAGGCAAACATCATGATTGGTAAAGAAGCAGCAGTTACTCATCTTAGCCAGGATAGAGGGTACTGAGGTAGTTTCTGTGGCTTAGAAAAATGTGCATGTTTTGCCTGTGTTCAGACATGACTACGCAGTAAGTATTGTTTTTTGTCTTGATCTATCATGATCATAGTATGGCTTTGTCTGATGCTAATGTTCTGCAAAAGTATTTGTGTTTAATAGGAGAACACTGAAGTCTAGCTAAGGTCTAGGCCAGCCCTTGGATCTCAGGGACTATTTTGTCTTTCTCACAGGTTATCCTATATAGTTGTAGTGGATTGCCATGGCTTTGTTTGTTTTTTTGCTTGTTTCGATACACAAGCTTTCCTCCACACCTCTGTTAGGATAACCACTGCTGCCGCCTTAGAAGCAGACATACGCACCAGACCTTAGACATAAATACTTGATCACAGCTGCACAATTGACACCCAAGAAGTGCTTATCAGAGTCCTTCTCGGACTTTACATGTGGATGAGGAAATTTCTCTGATTCCTCTGATGTTTTTAACCTGGGACTGCCTGAGATCTTGTTGACTGACAATTGAAGAAAGGAGAGTAGCATATTTTTTTCAAAAGAACAGAAACAGAGATAAAAGGTTAATACAAAGTTCAAAATCATCTACAGGCTTGGATACAGCTCTGTCTAAAGCCCTAACCCACCCTTAGATGTCCCGATCATATGAGCCAATACAATGTCTGAGTAAATTCTTTTTTAAATCTAATTTTAATTAAATTTCTGTCATTTGCAGTTCAAAGAGTCTGGAATAATATATAAATATTATACACTCAAGTAAATTTCCTCCATTCAAGAATGAAAAGTTCTTCTATTAACACTAGTATGAAATCCATCAACAATTCCTTTCATGTATACTCCCATTTATATCTGAAATTTGACCACTTCTCTCTGGATTGCCACCATGCTGATATGAGCCATCAGTGACAAAGCATGTTGTTGTCATGTGTGCTATTGCAATAAGTTCCTTACTTATATCTCTTCCTCTTTCTAATTTATTTTCTACACAGCATCCAAAATAATCATTAATAAATAGAAATAATAAATTTATACTTGCTTGGTTAGAACTCTTTAAAACTTCCAATTTCACCTCAAATAGATGCCAGAGTCTAGCATGATGGGACCACGGCTTAACTCCCAAACCTCACTTCCTTTTGGCCTTCCCCTCACCCACTCTGCTTCAGCCACACCGGCCTCCTTTGGACCCATCAGATAGATCCTCAGGGGTTTTTTGCCATCAAGATTCTATGTGCACTATCTTCTCTGCCTGGAACATTCCCCTGACTACGACTGCCCCCCCATCCCTATCCATATTCCCCTAGGTATCAGTCAGATCTCTTTTAGGAGAAAGTGATGTAATAAAACAATATTGACAATAAAATAATTTTTTATTTTTAAAATAGCCACACTGGGAGGTTTCTTCTCATCCTTCCTCTCAGCTAAAACATCAGCATCCTTTCTCATCCCCATCCACACATTGTCATTCTCCATCTCCGCGCTCGATTCTTTAAAAGCAGCAACATCACATTATAATTATAAATGTTATTTTTTAACTTTTTGGGAATTGTATCTCTCCAATATTTATCTGTAAGGACTGTGAGGACTGAACACTTTAGCCATTTGACTACTCAGCATAAATATTTGTTTCTGCCTACATTTCTTGCCTACCTGTCTAGTTTGCATTTAGTATGAAATTCTCAATATCTTTCCCCAAGCTTTTCCTTCTACTTGAGTTAGCCAGTGAGTGTGTGGCTGATGACTAAAAATTCTCTGACCATGTCTGGTTTTTTATACTGTATATCCAAAACTTAATAGAGTTTGGTTATACATTACTAACTTGTTGTTCCATAAATATTTGTTGAAATGAAATTTCTATGCTATTTCATGTAAAAAGCATAAGTCTAAGAACTGTTGCTATAATAATCCACAAAAAAAAAACCTCCAAAAAAACTAGAAAAATAACAAAATCGACACAGTTGAAGACAAACTGTCTGTACAATTTCAGGCAAGGGAGCCCATTATAAGACTTTTATCTCAAGCAGAGAGAGAGTTTGAAATCCAGGAGATCAATGATTTTGCATCTGGTCAGGTCTCCAATCATCTGGAGATTTTGAGATTAAAATCAACATGTTCAATTATAAGTAATCGTAGTAGACCGCAGTTCAGTGTAATAACTGGTTTACAAGAGCTTTACGGGATTAAATTGTATAGTTCGTACGTGCCTTCCTTACTGTTTGTGTCTCCTGAGCAGTTATCAGAATAAAGTAAAAGTACTGTCTTGGGAAATTTAACCTTAAAGTTACTAACAAAAAAAAATTGTTCTTTTATCTCAAACGTGAACCATAGCAAAATGAAAGGAAGGATAAACTATCAAGAAATATGTTCTGACACTGAAGCTGTACACTACAATACATTACCAGGAGAGCTGTAAAGTGTTTCTAATGGAGACTTTGAAGACGAGATACCACAGTTCTGTTACTAGTAGTTTAGATGTCACCTAACACCCAAATAAAGCTTTGGCACAGATTGTGATTCTAATAGACTATGGTCATTGAAAAGCTAATAAAATGAATCTGTAAGAAACCCCCATGATCAAGATTGCTCATCGAATCTAACACTTAAACAGAATTTTACCATGCAACATTTATGGATAAGAATAGGATGAAAATCTATATTAGACCTGCAAAGGACAATCTTTAGTTAGCCTGATGTGTTCTACTACACATTTATCTCAAGGTTGATTATTTTCCCCCTCACTAGTATGTTATCATTGTCCACATTTGGGCAACTTTATTTTTGTTTTCATTACTAAGCATAAGAAGATAAAAAAGAATGAGAGAGCAGCCGCGTTTATCTTTACCTATATTTTCTGTGAGTTAATGAAACAGTCTCTTCTAGATCAGGAACACGTCTGGTATCCATCTGGAGAAAAAGCAAGAATGTAATTCTAGCCTCTGTTGGTGCTGTTACTCCATTGTACCCCAGCCTTTTTAGGCGATACACATCCCAGTGGCTAAAAGAACCAAATGTCAACAGTAAGAAGGCGGTAAATCAGATAAAACATGGAATTTATAGCATTCAGAATTTCAGGATTTTTGATACAAGAACTAGACCAGAGAGTTAAATGGTCACAATAGCCAGTGCCACAGTTGACCTAGAGTCTCTGGCCTATGTATTCTAACCAGTCATAAAGCATTTGAATCAAAAAATATTTGACAAGTTTTTTGTAAATTATACACATTATTTTAGAAAACGGATTCATGGCTTTTATCAGTACCTGAATACTATCTAAGATTATATCACACAGTGACACTTTTTTCCTTTTTCTCACTTTGTAGAACTATCAGATGGAATGGAATGCAGTCAGTTTTTGGTTATAAGTCTGCAGGAAGAGAAAGAAGCCTTGATGCAGATATGCCGGGAATCAGTGGATCACCTTCCAGCTGCCGCAGAGCCATGGTCCAGCATCGCAAAGTGACTGCTCTAACCTACAAAAAGGATTCTCAGGAGGGATAAAAAGGTTGCTTCCTGATGAGCAACTGTGAGCTTTCTTTCCACTTCAAACTACAAGGTATTTAAGGTTAAGACAAATCTAAAGGCATGAGTTTATCATGTGGCTTTCAGGGCAAAGGTTCCAGTTTTTCTTTAAGTCCTTGTCATTTCTTTTGAAAGCTAGCATCCAAATGATATTTCTTAAGAAATTCTAAGCTTTGGGAGGCCAAAGATACAAATCTGTCAAATTCTGTGGGCACCTGGCATGGAGAAGTCCATGTTCATCTCTGCATTGCAGTACAGGGGATATAGGCAAGGTATAAGACAATGGTAAACTCCACACTTCGTGGGGTTGGATCAATTACAGTCTAATTCCTGTTCAAAAGAAGTGTTTCCATTATGTAAGGTAAAAGAGAGGTGTAGAATGATCCCTTGAGACATTCCATAAAATCCTTCCATCCTGCATTTCCAAGTACTCTCTTTATCTCCCAACCCAGCACCATTCAACCTTCTATTTATTTCATACACAAGTATTTGATGGGCACCAACTACATTAAACTACACTCCAGGAACTGTTCTAAACCCTGACAGACAAGTCCCTGCTTTTACAGGATTTATACTCATGATGAAGAAGAAAGACCATACAAGCAAGTAAGTAAAGAGACAAGATATGTGCTATAAGAGCATAAATCAGGACAAAATAATATGTTGAAATAATTTGAGAGTGGCTACTACAGATTAATCATGGATAGACTTTCTGGCAAAAGAAAGAGTCAGTCATGTGGAATACCTGAGAAAAGAGAGTTCTAGACACAAGGCACAAGTGCAACGGCATTAAAGTAGGGATTTTTTTGATGTACTTAAGGAATACAAAAGAGTGCCAGTGAGGTTCAAGTTCAGTGAGCTAAGCAGGAAATGAATTTGAAAAGACTGGGAGGCCAGATTACCTAGATTAGACACGTCGTTTTTGTTTTATTCTAAGTATATTGAGAAGCAAGACTGTGACATTATCTAATTTAGGTTTATCACAATTTTTGTTTGCAGTGTAGGGTATGGATTTCATTTTAGGCTAGGCTGAAAGTAGGGAGTTTAGTTAAGAGCTTATTTTATTAATCCAGGCAAAAAAGAATGGTCACAGCATATGTGAAAACAGTGGAAACGGAGATATAGTGAAAGACTCAAGATACACTTTGGAAGTAGAATTAACAGAACTTGCTGAATAGATGTGGACCGTCAGAGAAAGAGGAATTAAGGATGATACTCCTGGGTTTATTTTCCTTCAATAAAGGATAGAAGATATGACATTTATCAAAATGTGGAAGAATGGTGAATTCAAGTTTGGGAATGATGAGTTAGCTGTAGACACATTAACCTTGAAATGACTTTGAAACATCCAGAGCAGATGTCCACATAGACAGGGGGATGTGCAGTTCTGGACCATAGCTGCTGCCCTAATTACCCGACACCCACATCCTTGGCCTCTTGGGCAAATCAGCTGCTGAGTTAAAAGTGAAAATGAGAGTTACAATGACTCAACAACAAAGGTTGACTCAACTCAACATTTTTTCTTCTCTTTTATTTTCTCTCCCTTTAGTGGAAATCTTCCTTTTCCTACCCAAAGAGTTAGACTGTTCAGCCCAAGACACTAGAATATATTTCAGCATAGCTTTGGGACTTCAAATGATTCTATATTTGACAGAAACATCCCCACTCTAACAAAAAGAGTTCATTCCTACCTCTATTGTCACAGTAATGACTGACAGTGAGTTCCTTTCCATGGGACCCCCTTACCTTATGCACCAATATTGACAGCCACTTCCAAATTAAACTTGAATGCACCCCATTTCTAGTTCATTTGATTGATTCTATTTAAGTCATAGGTTCCTCTTCAAAGTCTTCACTACAAATAAAAACAGTAAATGGGCCAGGGGCAAGTGGCTCATACCTATAATCCCAGTGCTTTGGGAGGTCAAGGTGAGAGGATCACTTGAGCCCAGGAGTTGGAGACCAGCCTGGGCAACATAGTGAGACCCCATCTCTACAGGAAAATAAGAAAAATTAGCCGAATGTGATGGCACATCCTTGTAGTCCAAGATACTTGGAAGGCTGAGGCAGGAAGGATCACTTGAGTCCAGGAGTTCAAGGTTACAGTGAGCTATAATGGCACCACTGCACTCCAGCATGGGCAACAGCCAGAACCTGTCTATTAAAAAAAAAAAGTAAACGATGTCCCCTGTGTTTCATATTCATAAGTTATAGGGCATTTTATGAAATGATTTATTGACTACAGTCATTAAAAGCAGTTTCTAAAGTTCTCTAGAATCTTCGAAGAATACATTAAAAACAGCTAACAGTCCATACTAAAACAAGAGTATGCACTTTGAAATACATTAAAGTTATTATACTTAACATTTTGACTATACTTCCCTGATAAAGAAAAATACCCAGTAAAATGAGCTGTTATTAATTATAGTTCTGATTCTTGTCTTACTCTATGAATAGTTTTTGCTGGGTTTCTTCAGCAAAAAATTGGCTTTTTTTAGCCAATTTCTATCTTTTCACAAGAAGTTGTATCTAAGGAAGCATTTCTTTGCTCTATATGTCCTTGTGATTGTCTCCTATCTTTTGTATCTAATTAGCAGACCTTCAAAAGCTTTAACTGATTATTATTTGCAGTGGTTATTATTATTCCTAAGAGCTCAGGACAGAATTATCACTTGTTTAATGATATTATGTATTTCTTATTTTTCTTCAAGCATGTTTTAGCAAGTAGGCACAAACATTAAGAAAAATATTGATTTCATATACTATGAGGTAACTGACTCAATCTAAGAAAAGCATAAAAAGCTATACCAATGAACTAATTTATTTATAGATACCCTAGTCACTGAAATCTAATAGGAGAGTTTAACCTGTATTATACTAAAATATTGAGATAAGATGGAAAGTTCACATAATTATATAGATACTTCATCTAAATACCAAATATTAAGAAACAGATTATTGTGCACATGTTTTATTTTTCATCCAAATGTTTGGCACTCTGTCTAAATACTATCTGTTTATAAGCCTCCGGAGAACAAGAATGCTACCTACCAAAAAGTATATGTGCAAAAAGGAATGAAATATATCCTTTAAAGACCAATCAAATGCAGCAAATTTTCCTTCAAGATTCCAGACCCATCTCTCACTTTGTCATGCATTACCTTATGAAAATTTGAGTTAAGACACTTTGATTTGTCACCACTTTTTCAGTCTATTAGAAGAGATTGAGAATGATGACACTAGTATACACTAAATCCCATAATACAGTTTTGAAGAATATGCTCCAAGAAATACCTTCTCTAACAACAGTTTAATTTTTACAGAAGACAGTTATATCAACATGAAACCATGCAAGTAATTCATATATTCATCAAATATCATGATGTGTCAACTAATTAAAGTGTTAAAACAGAAGATATTTCACACATATATTGAACATTGAGGTAAAATTCTTTCAAAAAAAGTTTACTGAGAGGGCAAAATTTTGCTTTCTTAGAATATGCAGTTGAAATCAAACCCAATATTTCTTCAGTCAAAACATTTGTGTCTGAAAAGAGCAGCTTCAATTTTATTTCATTTTTCTCTAACCCTTATAGATTTCAAGTTTCTGAAATATAATGTATCACCTCTTTGTAGGCAACTACAAATTTGCATTCAACTACAACTGTACCTTCTTTTTTGTATTTTTTTCAATACTCCTCAAATCAAGTTTTATGAACTAATATTATTATAAGAAAAAAATATTCATGATTCATAAAACTGTTTTCATTTATTAAATCAAGATATAAAAAGCAATTATACATTCTTTAAACAAATAGAATAATTGCAATCAATTACCTCTGACTATTTTATCAGTGAGCATTCACTCATTGGAAAGCCCAACATTCAAAATAAATTCAAGAATATTTATTTCATAAATTTGAGAGGGCAAGGAAAAAATGATTCTGAAGTGGAAAGGAAAACAATCCTCATATTGGAACTGATTCTAATTTTATTTAAACTAAATTCATTATCCCTTTAAAATAAGAGAAAGCAGTCATACTAATATGTCAAATAGAAGTATTAATTCCACAATTTCCACACATCCTCACAATCTGTATGTTGCCAAATATTAATTCAGAGATTTAAAGAAAATTTTCATCAAGTCCTTTACTCATAACATCTAATTCTTTAAGGCTTCAAATAATAGAATTAATATTATTTAAACATTTTTAATCAGATTAGTTATTTAAATTGTAACAATCACAAAATGGATTTCATTATTATTTATGGTGTTATTTTTCCTCATAAATACTTCAAGTTGGCATTCCAGATGGTGGTAGTTGGTATCTACCACCATCAACACAAAAAACATAGGAGGAAAGTTGAGCTTCCTCCTCAGAACCAAAAGTTCAAAGTCATAGGCAAATTTTCCTCATAGGCACCTTAGAATTCTAAATGGCAGAATATGATTGAAACAATCACACTGAGGCTCTAAATACATCTAAGATAGGATGGTATGTCACTAAATTAGAATATATATGACTTTGTAAACTTCAAAAGCTTAATTGTTTTCTAATAAAAGGAAAATGAGAGAGACAGGCTTGGGGATAATAAAATTGGGTCATATTATTGCTAGTTTAGTATTTTGAATTATTGCAGAGGGGAAATAAAATATTCCTCACAAGTATTTAGTAGGATTCTAATTTTGACTAAAAATTACGAGAAAAATTTCTTTAAGAGAAAATTATATTTATAGCGATATTTAGATTTTTAATTATTTAAGAAAATGTGAGTAAAGGGAAAGGATATAATTATGAGATAATTTATTAATAAATAGAAGTTCCTCAATTTGACATGAAAATGATGTTCCAGGAAGACTGTAGAGCTTGCATGCCTCCAGAACGTTGTGATTTTGTCTTCAGCTATGCGCACTGAAGACAAAAATCCACCTTGATTTTATTAAGTAATGTTTTATTAATTATACAGTTTTCTAAAACTGAGGTTGTTATAAAATGAAGAACGAAAAAGCATTTAAAGTGTTCAAACATTTATCTTTGTCTTCAATTTCATGAATTCATTCCATAATAATAAATTCTCCTGGAATAAAATGTATTCTCCTGTCCTGTGCAACGAGACATGCCAAATCATTTTACTCAAGCAGTGCTACATTTCATTAGTATGCTTCTTGGCAAACTTCCAGAGAAGAAAAACAAGTTTTAATTTTTAAATACTGTAGACAGCTTGTTACAGTGTAGGCTGAAATACAAAACTAAGGCAGGCAGATCAAGTACACCTGAATTCCAGCATGTACTTTTATATAGCCTTTCTTAATTCCAAGAGATGTATTTGATTAAACACACAAACAGAAATGACACTGTTGTTGGTAATTTGCTATTGGAATAAATTCATGTTTTTAAAATAAGTTGGGAGTGCACACTAAATTCAGTTTGGCATTGAATTTCATTAAGTATCCACCTTATAGCTGTTTTACCAAGCTCTTCCTGCTTTGCCACAGAGAATTGTTACCCACTGAAAACCATGAATTTGTGAGGATGAGTAGGTCTAATGGAGACAAGAAGGCCATGTTAAAATTATTTGTGGGTTTTTTCCTCCTACTTCTTCACTCTTACAGGGTCATGCTTATATAGTCTCTTTTGTTATACATACACATAAATAAATGTATGCAAAATAGTATAAGATAGATCATACTGCTGAGAGCTTACTTACACTTTTTGGCATGAAGAAAGCAGCAGAACACCACACATTAAAAACAAATAGACTTCTTACACTCAGCAGAAAATTAGAAGTTTTAAGAAGTTTCCCAACTAAATTTTTTCCAGTATGTGAAAATAGCAATTTGAATATTCTCATACTTGATTTTCAGATTTGATTATCTACAATGGCAAAATACCTCAAATTATTACAGATTTCACATTTCAAATAGTTCTGTTAAGTATCATTAAATATTTTGCAAAATGCATTTTAGATTCCTACATGGGTTGGATTTTTATTATTCTTCCACCATGAGGAATAGAGAGTAATTATTATCTGTTTATTGCCCAGAAGGAGAGTTAGTTCCCAGAAATGAAACCTTGGTTAAGTTTTGCTCAATACCACTTCAAACACAAATTGGCCATCACAGATTAAAACTTGGCTCTGTACATAAGAAAGTTTTCCTGTTTGAAATTGTGGTAAGACACAGCATTTGGAACACCCAGAATAACTTGGCAAAATAATTTAGAAAACAAAATGGTATAAAACGCTATAACCACAACAAATCAATAATGGTTCCTCTAATGATCATTAAAGATGCAGTTACAACCAGATATTCTTTAGCTCTCTTCTTTTTATTCTTTTATAGCTTTATAAAAATAACTTTCTACACCAAAGCTGACCATGTTTACTCACTTTTCCCTCTTGTTGAAAAAGTCTAAGGAAAACGTGCACATATGTTAATTTATTTGAAGTTGAAAAATACGTGTTTATTCTATTTTAAGAGAAACCTAATGTTGGAAACATTTCATTTCTCAGACTTAGTGTAAATATTTTCTGAATGAGCAATAAAGCCAGTAATAAAATATTAGTAAGTGGAAAAATTACTTGTTCAAAATCCATTAGCTATTTCGTAGCTCTACAGGATCTCATAAACATTTAAGACATGTTTCTAACAAGCAAATAGTCAAATGAAATATGTTTTCGCATCCAAAAATTTCCATTAATTTTTATCTCTCTTCTCCCTTTTTCATGTAAAATGCGAAAATGTATAAACAAATTTGGCGGCAGGAAGAATGATCCCACATTTTTATATATGAAATTTATTTTTATAAAGGTATTCACATGGGAGACCAAGAATTTAAACCGTTATCCTAACTCTCGGAAGGATAAAGCTAACTCAGAAAACCATTCTTTTTTTTGTTCTCCGAGGTCAGGTAACCTCTACATTTCAGGAAGGAAAATGTACTCCTATCTTCCAATTAATTATCTGAATTCCAGATTCCCGGAAGTATTGCTCGTAGATAAAATACATGAATTTAAAGTCAGACAGAGAAAAATTCAACAAGATACTCTTCTATCCTTACCTTATCTGCTTATTAACCACAGTTTCCTAATCCATAGGATGGGAATCAGAATAATGCCCACCTTATAAACTAATACGATGCACTCCTATACAGTGCAGGATCTTGCACATAGTGAATGTTTAATACATTTTATTTCTGGAGCTAGGAGCAGTGGCTCACCCTTGTAATCCCAGCAACTCGGGAGGCTGATGTTGGAGGATTGCTTGAGGCCAAGAGTTTGAGGCCAGCCTAGGCAACATAGCAAGACCTGGTCTCTATGAAAAACAAGAAAAATTAGCCAGGTATGGTAGCATGTGTCTATAGTCCCAGCTACTAGGGAGGCTGAAGTAGGAGGCTCATTTTAGCCCAGGAGTTGGAGGCTGCAGTGAGCTTTGATGCAGTCACTGCACTCCTGGGTGACACAGGGAGACCCCATTTTTAAATAATAATAATTTTTATTTTATTACATGAAGAATGATAACTTTAAAATATGACGATAGAAACTACCGTCCTGAACACTTACTATTATGCCACTCACAGTGTGAGTACTTTACATGTATCATATAATTTAACCATTACAATGTTGTAAACACATCTTACAAATGAGATGATTGATGAGGAGCAGTCTCTGGTCCAAAGTATTCCAAGGATTCTATCTTTTTGTATTTCTTTCGAACAACTCCTGGTTTGAAGAGGAGATTCACATAAAAAGCCATATTCTATATCTACATTAAAAATAATATTTTGGTGAAATTTCTCTCTGTTATAGTAGATATTACACATTAGATATTTTTTCTGAAATATTTCCTTGAATTAAGGTATTAGACAAAATTACATACATCAATAAATTGATTTTCTTTCTAACATCTATTTCAATCTATGTATGTTTATTTTAACAGATCTGGAGTTTGGCATTTATGTTCTTCTGATTAATACACAATATTAGTTTGATTTATTTCTATAATGTGATTTCATGGATAAATTTGGAGTTCATTTCTTTTAACATCATTATTTGGCAATAAGAACAAAATATTCGGCCTGACGCGGTGGCTCACGCCTGTAATCCTAGCACTCTGGGAGGCCGAGGTGGGTTGATTGCTCAAGGTCAGGAGTTCGAGACCAGCCTGAGCAAGAGCGAGACCCCATCTCTACTAAAAAATAGAAAGAAATGATCTTGACAACTAAAAATATGTATATAGAAAAAATTAGCCAGGCATGGTGGCACATGCCTGTAGTCCCAGCTACT
>CAUYSK010086836.1:0-25543 GCA_963575035.1 Avahi laniger | reverse complement strand
ACGGTCATTGCAGCTTTTCTGTGGCAGAGGAAGAATGAAAATCAGAAGCTGCTAGGTAGAGACCTGCAGCTTGCCCCACTTGTCACTGGGAGCAGAGGACCCCTGAAAGGGGATGCTGTCTTTGCCTTGAGCACAGTGAATGAAGTCAATCACAACACAGTATTTTTAAACTTCCCTGATGGTTAGAATTACCTGGGGTACTTGTTAAACACAGACATTCTCAAGTTCCACCTAGAATCACTGCATCAGGGATCTCCGGGCGAGGGATCTAAAAAGTTGAATATTTTAATAAGTACCCATAGTGATTCTTACCTTCAAGGAGGCCAGAGAAATAGCACAGAAGACATCAAAACCCTTATTCATTACTCTCCGTTGGACCTCTTGGACTCTGGTCACTCGGGTGGCAGCCTGGTCACTGGCCTGAGCCTCAGTGTGTCGTCCAGCTCCCAGAGGCTCAAGAACTTTTCCTCTTTGTCACCACATTCACCAATGCAACCTATATGTCACCAAATAAAGAAATGTCTATGATATAAGCCAAATTATGCAATCAAACAGTACAGAAACAGTGGTTCAGTAGAGAAGTTGTCTCCATTAAGTCTCTGGGTATTTTGGAGTAGAAACTCAAAACAAATGCCTTAGTTGGCATAATATTTGAAAACCGCTTTCAATATACCAGTCCTCTGAAAAAGAAAATTCTGCACTAAATTATAAATCCAATAGAAACATAAGCATGTAAAACCCCCATCTAGAATTAAACCTAGATATTAACTTATTTTCCATACACAGTGACAATTTTACTTTTCTAACCAACTCCTACATGTAGTTCCTAATTAGTTCGAAAATTTCCTGATGAACAGATGATGCTATTTATAATGTTATGTAAGATGAATTAATTTTATTTTTAATCTTAAATGAAAGTCAACAAAAATAATTGTATTAGAAAACAAAAGAGATATAAAAAATTAGTTTCTGCTTAAGGAAGCTCACTGCTTATTTTGTCAACATGTTAGTTAAATACATGAGAAAATAGCACTTTGAGATGGCCCCAAGTAAGTCCCAATGTTCCATGGGGCTGGTTGTGATCGTGTGACTAAGCTCTATTCAGTGGGATGTGAGCAGAAATAATGAGTCTTGCTCTCAAAATATTTGAACAGGAATCCCTCGGTATCTGTGTCTCTCCCACTGGCTAAAACAGTCAGCCAACTTGGACTCATTTATGGAGGCTATAGGTTGAGAAAAGTAAAGCCACTTCCTGGTAGAGGGAAGAAAAACAAATGAACAAAAACTTATATTTTGTTTAAGCCACTTTAATTTTTAGTCTTTTTGCTAGAGCTGTCTAGCCTGTACCCTAACTAATATATTACCATAAACCAAAAAAAAAAAATTATTGACAAAAGGAAAATATTACCAAATTAATAAGAAATTCAGAAAAGATATAAACTAAACACAACCACTTTTCAATACATATTAATCCTAATTGGATTTCTGCTTTTTACTTCTAATATTTAAAAAAATTGGACTGGACTATTTTAAAAGTAATCGTCAATTTTTCTAACTTTTAATACTTACTCTCAATATCTACTCTCTTTGGATGTTATTGTAAAATATTGAATGACCTTTTAGGTTATTTATGATGTAAAATGAACTGTCCTTAAAATCGTTATCCTTTAACTGTCAGCAAATCCTTGCAAAGTTCAACAGATTCATAAATAATGAAAGATAATATTCTGCTATGATATTTATGAAAAAATTTTAAGGCAGAGACATATAGATTTAAAAATAAAAACACAATATTTTTTGCATTAGCAATTCAGCAATAAATACTGTATCTCTAAGGTTAAAGTTTTCAAAGGCACAATTTCTATTTCCATATCTCTCCAGGGGAAAAGAAATTTTCTGTCATTTTATATAAATTCACAGAAACCTAGTTCAGAATTTTTCAACCCAGAATATTAAAACTCTAGAGATATAACTGCTACCAGACTTCCTAGGGCACTCTCCTCAGTGTATTGGTCTCTGACTTTGAGTAGTTCTTTTTTGTACAGGTCACAGCTGCTTTGAGCAATAACCAAGGGCCTGGGTAATAACCCTAGAGTTCTCTGACTCCCAAACCTCCGTTGGAAAATGTCCAAGACCTCCAAGCTCTTCAGATCACCTTTCTTTCCTTATTGGAACCCAGGCCTCGGAGCCTCAATATGCTTATTAAATGTCTTCCTCTCTCTCTTTGTGATGACTGATTGCTGCTTTCCAAGACAAGGTTCTCAACTTTAGGAAAGAATTTGAGTATGACAGCCAACTCTCCAACTTTTGGTCTTAGTTAGGTTTCTAAAATCCCTCTGGTAGAAGGATTTATGGCTGAAAAAAAACCTTACAGGGAAAAAAAAACAGGATTCTAAGGACTTACTTCCAGATTGATCATAAAAACCTTTTTAAATATTTTTAAATCACTAAAAGTAATAAAGACTAGAGTTGCCAGATTTGGCAAATAAAAATACATAACACCAAGTTCAATTTTAATTTCAGAAGAATAACAAATGATTTTTTTGGTCTAAGTACGTTGCATGCAACATTTGGGACATACTTATTCAAAAAGTTATTTACTACTTATTTGAAATCCAAATTTAACTGGGCACCCTGTATTTTATCTGGCAACCCTAGAAAAAGAGAGCAAACAGGGATGAATATAGCAATGAACACAATAAATCAGCAAAGCAGGCATCCCAAATTCTAAGATTTTACTGATCAAGACATATATAGGAGAAAATGGAGCAAGTGGTCAACAAGCATCTATTTGTGAGAATTAATTCATATACGGAAAAAAGACATCTACAGAGAAGGAGGGGGAAGGGAAAGGGAGAAGAGGGCAACATCTGTCGCCTGTCCAATTCCCAGGCCCTACCCCAGGGCCTCATGCTGAGCCATTTTATAGAGACAGATTGTAGGCCCAGCCTGAAATGTTCTAAAAAGCATGGGGTAGAGGCGCCATACTGCATTTGGTATCCAAGTAACAGGTAACAATGAGTAACAATGCGACCCCAAGAAAGGGACAGAAGCCTCCTCCCTACTGCTAACTTTGCTACTTGGAGACCTGAGAGGGTCCTTTGGGAGCACCGGGCAACTTTCACTGAGCACCCTTGGAGTCCCCTCACTGCCTCGAGCCACAGCAGCCAGGCAGCAGTGACCCCCTTCACCCCAGAGTGGCCACAGTGACCAAAAAGACCAGAGAGAGAAAGCAGAACATGGCAGATTTGGCATTATCTTTAGCTGATAGAATTTCTCTTAAGAACAAACGAGACATACTGGCTATGGCCAGAAATAACTCGATGAGAAGCAGAGGAGGGCCAGAGATCCCTGTGCATGAACAGGTGAAGGCAAGAGCGAGAGAAATGTGAGCACTGACACCAGTATGATCCTCCGTGTGTGCACAGGGGAACATGGCTTGCAGCGTGTTAGTAATGACAGGGCTGTCCTTCTCAGCTCTATAACCAATGCCTTACTTATTAGGAAGTAATCGAGATGTCCCTATGCAAGATTCAAAGGCATGCTTATAGAGTAGGGTCCCCCCGCCCCCGCCGACAAATGATGAACATTCCTAGAGATCATTTTTTCCCCCTCTGCAATCTTTCTTTCTCCAAATAGCCAGTGAGTGTATAAGCAGAAGTTGTCAATTCTCCAAGCCCGCACTAATTCTCAAGGTTACACAGACGGTATTCAGGAACAGATTTACATATACTAGAATTTTATGTTAGATGAACTTTCGATCAGGAAGGCATTTTCTCTACTGAACTTCATTTTGTTTGCCTTTCATCTCCTGAGAAACCCTTCATTGTTCTCAAAAACACTGCTTCTGCCAAGCCACAACTACGGGCTGATACTGAGTACCTTGGCCCTTCTTAAAGTTTCTTGCTGCCTGAAGCCCTGGTTTCAGAAACTGGGGCCACAGTTGGTTTCTTCTTGTTAGCAAGTCTCCATCCTGTCCTAAGAGCATGCTGTCGAGCCTAAACCCCTTTGCATCTATTCTTCCAAGAGGCCTGGAGAGTCAGATGTAAGAAAGCCTCTTGGGGTATCTGTTCTGAAGCTGTAGAAGCAGATGAGGCCTCCACTTTTATTTTTATTCCCTTTTAAGTAAATAAATGAAAATAAGCAACACTTGCACTTCAGGGTCCTCAAAAGCCTAAATAAAAGGCTTAGGGTTTTGGAGATGGCAGATATATATATCTCAGGAGCTTTTCTTGCCTTCAGAAAGATATGAAGGTAGTAATACTCTTAGACGTAAATCAGGTAGCTGAGGTTCAGAGAATCAAAGTGAATTGCCTACATTCAAGTGGCCATAGTAGCAGAAGGAGAACTAAACACATTGCCTGCCTCCCAGCTTCATCCCCAATTGAAGTGTGTCTAACCTGCTCACTCAGAGAGTAAGAATTTTATGACAAGAATGTTTAACCATTTGATTCAGATGACCATTATACTGGAGGAATATAAAATTTTCTTGAAAAGTTGCAAATACTTTGTTTTGCTTGCTGCAAAATTTTAATATTCAAGGCACCAAGTGAAAAATCTGGAAACATAAACTGTTTTCAAACTTGCTGCCAATTTTAAAATCCCTTCTTGTCTTTAGATTCCTATATGTCCCAGAGAATGTCTGTATAAGAGCTTTGAGGTCTCTCTCTGAGAGGTATTCTGAAAATATAGCTTACTATATTCTGTTATTATATAATTACACAGATTCAGATAGAATATTTTTACAGGAAGTGTTTATATAATTATCTTGGTTGCTATGCTGCTTTCTGTTGAAGGTTAAAAAACATATTAAGATAACATAGAAAACCTCACTCAGGTAGGAATGTGAGATATTTTGTGCTGGCCCTTCAATTAAAAACAAAAATATTATTCTGGCTATTAAAAAACTCCACGCTCTGAGAAAGAAGTTGGTTGGTGCTTTTTAAAAGAACTACAGGAAAGTAAGGCCAGGCACAGTGGCTCACACCTGTAATCCTAGTACTCTTGGAGGCTGAGGCAGGAGGGTTGCTTGAGATTAGGAGTTTGGGACCTGACTGAGCAAGAGTGAGACCCCCATCTCTACAAAAAAATAGAAAAATTAGCCAGGCGTGGTGGCACGCTCCTGTAGTCCCAGCTACTAGAGAGGCTGAGGCAGGAGGATGGCTTAAACCCAGGAGTTTGAGGCTACAGTTTGAGCTATGATGACAAGACTGCACTCTAGTTGGGTCACAGAAAGAGACTCTATCTCAAAAAAAATAAATAAATAACTATAGGAAAATGCACTTAACAACAATAACAACAACAAAAAAGTTTACTATGTACGGAAGAGCTTATTTCCACCCAAGGCAGTAAAAACCTGAAGTTAGCAGAAATTTTTGATGTAACATATAAAGCTCTATGTAACCAGATGTCTATTTCCAACTTAAGTAGGATACTTACAAATAAAGACAAATGCTTACTTTTTTTTCCCCACTTACCGCAAATTTCTGTACACTGGTCCTTCTCTTTCTAAAATTCTGTTTTGACTGATATTGGCAGTCGTTTTTTTAACATTGTGTTTAGAAGCATGTTGGAATTTTTGCTGTTCCCACAATTTCCATCTTTAGGTGGGTGTTTCAAACCATTCTGACAGCTAGTATCTAAATACCTTTTTCAGTCACAGTTGGCTAACATGATGTCTTATAGTCAAGGTGGTAATTGTATGCAGTGCCTCCAAGGACTGTACGATGAATGATGTGTTCAAAATACACAGGCAGGTTTTAATCAATTTGGTGAGCAGAACGATAGTCTAGAAAGCAAAAACCCAACCAGCCGGGATCCATACAGAGTATTTGTAGATCCCTATGTAAGAAAGGCAACATAATATAGGATGTACGATCTCAAGCAGTGGATTAGAGCAGGAGGTATGTTATTCATCACAGTTAAATGGTCTCATCAGCCATTCATCCCAGAAGATAAATGTGAACATTTTCTCTGCAAGCATTTTTCCTGCAAAAATTAAACATATCATACCTTACTTTATTAAATCACCACAATGACATATATGTGGACCACAGGAGTTTAGCGTTCCACAACATTGCTTTGACTAAGCTATGCTTTAATAATGTCGTAAGCTTCTGTGAAACGTTAGTATATGAAACAGTCAAAAGACATTTGCCTTTGCATTTGCTGTTTAAAAAATAGTTGGGGAGATTATAGAACTTATCACTCAGTGCCTCCTATAAAGAAATACCCCTCAGGAAAAATGTGTTCTAGAATATGCTGCCAGGAAAAATTTTGTCTTTTCTAAGGCCTGTGCTCCTTGCTTTTAAATAAGAAGAAGCCTATAGCTAATTGTATTTCCCCTTTTGTGCTGAGTGCCAGGAATCATGGCGTTCAATAGAGCAGTAACTTAACCCATACGGCGTTATTTTGCATTATCCATTTTTCCATAGTTTTGATTTTCCATTTCTATTTTACTACCTTTTCATTAACATTGTAAAAACTACTTCAAATTATTATTAAGAAATTATTAGTTATTAGTAAATTCTATTGGTTATCAGTAAATATTGTAAAAGCTACTTTAAATTCTTTTGAGGAAAGGATTGGAGTCAACTAATTCAATTATCCAGAGAGTGGCTATACGGCAATATTTACTCTCTGAAACACAGTTAATAATCAAAACAGTAAAATAAAAGGACTCTAACTAGCTCAAATCTTGTTACAAAAGCTTCATACCAAAGGTCACACATTGCACCAGAATGTCTCTGTCTTCAATTAAAGCTTATTTTAACTTTATTTTGACACAATTCTAACAAGTTTGGCTTTTGTGTTTCTTAGGTCACAAAAAGATAAAACAGGAGTGAGAACCTGCTAAAAAAATTTAGCCAAAATAATTTTTAATTGATAGTAAGGGAAGAGGGATGAACAACTATAAAATACAACCAAAGGAGGTCAGACCCTTGCTAATCCAGAGCCATTTCACATAGAATGGAGTTTCTCAAGGTGTGGGCCTGAAGCATTTACATTAGAATCACCTGGGGGTTTCTTTAAAAGGTAAGGTTCTGAGCTGCATATTAGAATCTTTGGGGGTATAGCCCAAGAAAGCACATTTTTCATAAGATATTAGGTGAGAATCACAAATGTGGACACCAATAACTCTGCATAACTCAGTAGAGCTTCAGGGCCCAGCCATACACTAAGCCCAGACACACCAAAGATTACTTCAGAACTCTCCTCTTTCAGAAAATAGGAAGATGGCTGGGTATGGTGGCTCACACCTGTAATCCCAGCACTTTGGGATGCCAAGGCAGGAAGATCACTTGAGGCCAAGAGTTCAAACCAGCCTGAACAACATAGCAAGACTCCATCTGTACAAAAAATTGTAAAAGTTAGCCAAGTGTGGTGGTGCATGCCTGTAGTTCCAGCTACTGGGGAGGCTGAAGTGGGAGGATTGCTTGAGCCCAGGAATTCGAGAAGCTGTGATCGCACCACTGCACTCTAGCCTCGGTGATAGAGACTTTGTCTCAAAAAAGTGGGGGAAGGAGTGAAAGGGGAGAGTAAGAGATAAATTTTAGAAAGGCTATCTTTAAAATTGTTAGCATGCAAACTTTTAGTGTTTTGTTATATTGCTTTGCAACAGGACAATTGTCAACACATCAGATAATTAAAGAACTGCGACTGTCAGGAACCATGAAGAGATTTTACCCTACTTGCAAGCTAATGAGTTATCCTGCCACAGTTTCATAGATGCTGACAGAAGACACAAGACTCCGGGGTCAGAGACATAGGACTCTGCTACTCACAGAACAGCAAGAAGCATGAACCTCATATTTGCCTGTTCCCCTTCCACCCCAGGTCCCTCAAGGGCCATACAGAGGGGCCCAGATGAGTTTGTGTCACAGCTGATGAAACACGAGCATAGGAATCCCCAATCTGTTGTTTTTTTTTTTTTTAGACAGGGTCTCACTCTGTCAGCCTGGTTAGAATGCAGTGGCATCATCATAGCTCACTACAACCTCAGACTCCGGGGCTTAAGTGATCCTCCTGCCTCAGCCTCCCAAGTAGTAGCTGGGATTACAGGCATGTGCCACCACACCAGGCTAATATTTTATTTATGTAAGTCAATTATATTTATTTATGTATATATATGTATGTATACATATGCATGTGTGTGTGTGTATATATATACACACACACGCACACAGTAGAGACGGGTTGCTCAGGCTGGTTTCAAACTCCTGGCTTCAAGTGATCCTCCTGCTTCAGCCTCCTAAAGTGGTAGGATTACAGGCGCGAGCCACCAGACCTGGCCAGAATCCCCAATCTTTTGCAGTGAGAGTAAGCAAACGGGCCTGAACTTGGCTCTGGAAGGAGGATTCTTTTTATTTTACTGGACAATAAACAAACCTGCCAGAGGAAAACACTGTCTCCATCTTTCAAGGCTGTTTGGTAAACAAATATTCCCAAACAGATAGTCTGGAATAAAGGCTGTCAGTACCTCTGCCAGCGCCATATACAAAAACAAGAGACCTGTGGAGAGATGTCTCCCAGCAGTGACCTCTCTGTTTGGGGTCTGGAGTGTTGTGTGTTTTCCCTTTAAAGTGAAGGGGTTTGTTGTCACCTGGATAAGAAAATGTTCCTTCTCCCCACTGGTTGTTCATCAACTTTCTTTGCCCATCCCTGCTCTTCTCCTGACCCCTGAACAATGGAATGCTCCGGGCTTTGGGTTTCCTTGTTCTCTTCTCTGCCTACAATCACCCTCTCAGTGAGCTCATCCAATCTCATACTTAAACAGCATCTATATCGCCAACAACTGCACGTTTCTATCTCCATCCCAGAACATCCTCCGAACTCCCAACCTATGTATCTGACTGCCTATTCAGATTTCCACTTGGATGTCTACTACATGTCTTAAACATTAGAGCTACATTCTACCTGTGGTGTCCTCAGCGTAGCTGACTGGCAACTCTGTCCTTCCAACTGCTCTGGCCAAATATCTTGGAGCCATCCTTAACTCTTCTCTTTTCTCATATCCCACATCCAATCTATCAGGACACATTGTTGGCCCTGTTTTTAAAATGTATTTCACCACCTCTGCTGCCACCTCCCTGAGCTGATCCGACATCATCTCTCTCCCTGATTATCAAAATAAGTTCCCAGATGATCTCTCTTCTACCACCTGTGGCTCCTCTTAATCCCCCCCCACCACACACACACACACACACACACACACACACACACACACACACTCAGAGTCAGATCACTTCACTCCTCAGCACAAAAGTCTCCATTGACTTCATAATGGCTACTCCATCCCCTTTTTCTCTCTGACTTCTTCTGCTACCACTCACTCTCTCCCTCCAGATGCATTGGCCTTTCTGTGGCTCGAGCAATCCAGTCACACTGTACCAATTTCCCATTGCCACTGTAAGAAATTATGCACAAATTACACCCACCGCCTTCATCTGGAACATCTACTTCCAGTTACTGTACAACCTTAGGACTTGCCCAACTATAACAGGGGGAAAAAGAACAGCTTTTGAAAGAAGACTTCATTTGCATATCTAAAAGCCTTAGTCAAGAGATTTTCCCAAAACAAAAGAGCAGTTTACCCTCAAAGCTGAATTCAAATTGCCCCCAGAAGGCTAGGGGGATTCTAGATTGGCAGGTTTTTTTAGCTTAAGAAAAGAAAAGTTGAAGCTGAGGTCCAGCACAGTCACCCAGTTTTATTAAAGGATGAATAATGCTTTTTCTGGTGTGTCAAAACAATGTTTCAAAATGTGAAAAGAACTCTAAAATAACAAAATCTTTCTAAAAGATTTTTAAAGTCGTTTTTGCAGAACTCTGCAGAAACATATTTGGTGAAATAGGTGTCCATAGAACAGCTATCTCCAAAGGGACAGAAGTGACAAGTAGAAGAGGGAGGAGCAGAAGAGGTCTAGACCTGAAGGCTGACCAGACAGCTGATGTCACCTTCTAGGTGAGGCCTTCTCTAGCACCTTAGCAAAACGTTTCATCACCTGAACACACCCACATAGGCTCATGAACACAATTCCTAAGTTCTCTGGCTGGGGCTCTGTCAATTACACTAACAAAAGACAGATTAACAAGAGAAAAGCATACAAATGTACTTAATATTAAATATAAGTTTTCATGTGATACAGGAAATGAAGACCCAAAGAAACAGTTAAGCCAGAGCATTTTTTATGCGAGGTTTGAGGACGAGTGGAGAATTGTGGGGAAATGTGATAGGACAAAAAGGTACGACCTAAGGGTAGTAAACTGAGGGAAATTTAGCAAGGTCTGCTCCTTCAGCTCTCTCTCCGTGTCCCTCCATCTTCAAAAATGAGGATTCTCCTTTCCTCCGGGTATAAGAAGGACATCACTCATGTGAGGGTCTTATGATTCGCTTCAGGGAAGAGGAAGGCCCAAGAGTTCCTGCAGCCACTGCTGTTTCTGTGACCTGCTTCACGGAGAGGGAAGGTCAGAGTCCTTCCTGCACCGTCATTTCTCAAATTCCTTCAGCTTAAAATATTCAGTGTTCCAAGGTGCCATAATTTGGGATAGCGTATCCTGAACCCTGTCACTAGCGTTACTCCTTGTGGGTTTTTTCTCCTTAACACACATCGCTATCTAATGTTCTATATATTTTACACATTTTTCCTGCTTTGCTTTGTTTTCCAAGACCTTACCCACTAGAACGTGAGCTCCATAGGAGCAGAGTTTTTTGTCACTTTTATTCATTGTTTGTATCATTAGGTTTTAAGCATTGATTAGTACATGGAAAGCACTCAGTAAATATTTATTTAGATGGATGGACAGATGAATGGAAAATATTGAAGCTCTAAGAAGCAAAATGTCAAATTCTGAATAAATGGACTATGCTAATAAGAGCAAGTTTTTTAGCAAGTGGACACAGAATTTTTGCCCATTTTAAAGTCTTTCAAATTTTTCCTTATAATGCATAACGTATAGTAGTGGCAAAGCATTTTAAAATAAACCATTCCAGTGCATATCAATCTCTCCATGCTAATCATTAAGATCCCAAAGGCAAAAACTGGATCTCAGGCCTTGGTCACACAGTGCTCGATAAGCATGAAGTCCTTAATAGGCAGCTAATGAATAAATGAAGTAAAACAGGATTTTTAGTTCCCACCAGGGCTCATAGTATTCTAAAAATTTCCCTACAAAATATCTGCTTCAGTTCCTTGAATATAAAATAATCTTTGAATGTAAAACATTACGATTTGGAATTTAAAGTTTTTCGAATACAGAGAAAAACTTGTCTAGAGGGATATTTATTATTTCCAGGGAATGTACACTTTTGAACAAGTGATCTCTATGATTTTACTAACTGCAAGTTATATTATAGTTTTTAAACTCTTATGAGAAAAAAAGCAAACATTTTGACACATACTTTAGATTTGATTCTCTTTCCCTAAGAACACTTCCCTGTATTTTAATCGTGTTGTTGAAACAATCAGGGTATGAAAATAACCACACAAATTATTGTATGAAAAAATTTTCTTTCATGATCAGTTTCTTTAGAATAGAGTTTTCAAAAATCTATCTCACAGAAGGCAGCAAAATTGTCAGACTCCAAACTGGATATTGAATAAAGATTGTAAAAAAATATTTAAGATAACAAATTATAATTGTCCACTGGCATACAGATAGCCATAGAAAGCAATGAAATAGAATTCAGAGTTCAGAAATATAACTTGACATTTATGATCAATTGATTTCAGAAAGACTGCCAAGACAGTTCAATGGAAAAATAACAGCCTTTTTAACAAATGGTGCTGGCACAACTGGATATCCACATGCAAAATAATGAAGTTGTAGTCCTACCTCACACTGCACACAAAAGTTAGCTCACAAACCATATATCCAATAAACGATTAATATCCTAAATAAATAAGGAACTCAAAAAACTCAATAAGAAAAAGACAAATAACCTGATTAAAAAAATGGACAAAAGACCTGAAAAAACATGTCGCAAAAGAAGATGTACAAATAGCCAACATGTATATGAAAAAAAATTCTCAACATCACTAATCATTAGGGACATGCGAATTAAAACTACAGTGAGATATCACCTCATACTTGCTAGAACGGCTGTTATCAAAAAGAGGAAAGATAACAAGTGTTGTGAGGATGTGGAGAAAAGGGAACCCTCACACACAGTTGGTAGGAATGTAAATTAGTACAGCCATTATGGAAACAGCATTGAGGTTTCTCAAAAATTAAAAATAGAGCTACTGTATGACCCAGCAATCCCACTACTGGGTATATATCCAAAGGAAATGAAATCAATTATGTTAAAAATGATAGCTGTACTCCCATGTTCATTGCAGCAGTAATCACAATAGCCAAGATGTGGATACAATATGTGTCTTTTGATGGATGAATGGATAAAGAAAATGGTATAGATACACAACAGAATAGTATTCAGCCTTAAAAAAAGAAGGAAATCTTGCCATTTTTAACAACATGAATGAACATGGAGGACATTATGTTAAATGAAATAAGCCAGGCGCAGAAAGAGAAACACCACATGATGTCACTTATATGTGTAAGTAGAACTCATAGAAGCAGAAAGTAAAACTGTGGTTACTAGGAGCTGGGGAAGGGGGTGGGGTTCAGGGAGATATTGGTCCAAAGATAGAAAATTTCAGTTAGACAGGAGGAATAAGTTGAAGGGATTTGTTGTACAATAGGGTGACTATAGTTAATAACAATGTATTGTATGCTAGGAAATTTTAAGTATTCTCACTGCAAAAAAAAAAAAAGTATATGAAGAAATACATGTGTTAATTAGCTTGATGCAGCCATTCCACAGTGTATACATGTGCTATGGCTTGAATGTTTGTCCCCTCTGAAACTCATCTTGAAATTTAATCCCCATTGTAACAGTATTAAAAAGGGGGGGAATCTGATTGTGGTATTTGAGAAGTGGGATATATGGGAGGTAATTAAGATTAGATGAGGTCATGAAGGCGGGGCATTAGTGGCTTTATAAAAAAAAGAAAAAGAAACTGAGCTAGCATGCTCAGCCCTCTTGCCCTGTGATGCTTTCTGCCACGTTATCACATAGCACAAGGCCCTCACCAGAAGCCAACCAGATGCGGCTGCCCTGTCTTGGACTTCCCAGCCTTTAGAACTGTAAGAAATAAATTTCTTTTCTTTATAAATTACCCTGTCTCGGGTATTCAGTTATAGCAACAAAAAATGACTAAGACAACATATTTCAAAACATTGTGTTATATACCATAAATATATATAGTTTTTATTTTTTAAGTTAAAAAATGCTAGCAGCAATATGGCAACAATAACGACAATGACAATTCTTAACAATAATAAATTACAAATAGCTTCACAAAAACAATGAACTCAAAATGGATCAAAGACATAAATGTAAGAGCTAAAACCATGAAATTATAAAAAAAAGAAAAAACATAGGTAATGTTTAGGATTAAGCAATGATTTTTAGATACGACAGCAAAAGCACAAACAACAACCAAAAAAAAAAAAAAACAGGCCGGGTACAGTGGCTCACACCTGTAATCCTAACACTCTGGGAGGCCGAGGCAGGTGGATCGTTTGAGCTCAGGAGTTCAAGACCAGCCTGAGCAAGAGCAAGACCTCGTCTCTACTAAAAATAGAAAGAAATTAGCCGAACAACTAAAAATATATAGAAAAAAAATTAGCCGAGCATGGTGGCGCATGCCAGTAGTCCCAGCTACTCGGGAGGCTGAGACAGAAGGATCACTTGAGCCCAGGAGTTTGAGGTTGCTGTGAGCTAGGCTGATGCTACAGCACTCTAGCCCAGGCAACAGATTGAGATTCTGTCTCAAAAAAAAAAAAAAAAACAGATAAATTTGATTTTGTCAAAATTGAAAACTTTGATGCTTCAAAGACACCATCAAAGAAGCTCAAAAAAAAAAAAACAACTCACATAAGAGGAGAAAATATTTGCAAATTATATATTTGATAAAGGATATCTTAGTCCATTTCTGCTGCTGTAACAAAATACCACAGACTGAGTAATTTATAAACAGTAGAAATTTATTTCTTGCAGTTCTGAAGACTGGGAAGTCCAAGATCAAGGTGTCAGCAGATTGGGTGTCTGGTGAAGGCTCACTGTCTGCTTCCAAGATGGCATCTTGTTGCTGCATCCTCACATGGCAGAAGATAGAAGGGCAAAAAGGAATGAACCCTCTCACTTAAGCCCTTTTATATGGGCACGAATCCAATCGATGAGGGCAGAGCCCTCATGGCCTAATCATCACCTAAGTTCCAACATATGAATTTTGGAAAGACACATAAATTCAAAAAGTAGCAAAGGACTTATATCCATATATAAAGAACACTTACAACTCAACAGTAATAATTTATCTTTTTAGACAAATAATTCAATTAAAATATGGGCAAAGAATCTGAATACACATTTCTCCAAAGAAGATATATTAATACAAACAGCTAATAAGTACATGAGAAGATGTTCAACACCATTCTTCATTAAGGAAATATAATCAAAATCACAGTCAGATACCACAAACTAGGGTGAATAAAATCAGAACAATAGACAATAGCAAGTGTTAGTGAGGATATGGAGACTTTGGAATCCTCATACACTGCTAATGGGAATACAAAATGGTGTAGCCACTATGGAAAACAGTTGTTTGTATCTCAAAAAGTTTAACATAGAGTTACCCTATGACCCAGCAATTCTACTCCTAGGTTATATTGAAGAGAAATGAAAACAAATGTCCCCAAACCAACTTGTATATGAATAATGAATTACCATTATTCATTATTGTCCAAAAAGTGGAAACAACCCAAATGTCTATCTCCTGATGAATAAATAAACAAAATGTAGTTTATCATACAATGGAATATTATTCAGTCCTAACAAGGAATGAAACAGTAAGGCATGCTACAGCATGGATAAACATTGTGCCACATGAAAGAAGCCAGACACAAAAAGTTAAAAATTATATGATTCCATTTATATGAAAAGTCTACAATAGTCAAATCCATAGAGAAAGAAAGTAGATGAGTGATTTCCAGGGACTAGGAGAAAGGAAGAAAGTGGAATGATTGCCAATGGGTACAGCGTTTCTTTTGGGGGGTGACAAATATGTTCTAAAATTAGATAGTATTAGTAGTTGCACAGCTCTAAGTTACTATATAAACCACTGGACTGTATAATTTAAAAGGTTGAATTCTTGGTATGTGAATGATTATTTTAATAAAGCTACTATAAAAAAATAAGAATTGTTTTTGGGGACAACCCAAAATGAACTTCACTTCAATCCTATTTTTGTAGATTTATGCATCTTGGAAATTGAGAGAACTTTAGCAATCTTATTTTCATTTCTGTTTGAGAAAAGACAAGTAAACTGTCTTACTTGGACTAAATAAATGTATCCTATGAATTGTCCCAACCTTCCTGTGAGGATCAGATGAAATGATATGAGACAAAATGCTTTGGAAAGAACTGGCTCTGTAAATACAGTGAATTATATTGTTGTCATTTTTTACAATGTTAAAGGCCATAAAGAATAAAAGTATGTGCCTTTTCTCTTTGGCCTCTTTCACTAGCCATGCAACTTTAACAGAATTTCAAATTATCTCTTCCTCTCCCTCTAAGAGGGATTAGAATATTATATGAGAAGGCTTAAAAGCATGTAGGAAAAGCCTTATTCCCGAAAGTCATCACTGATTGAACTTGCTTCAGAAGGCCACTTGCCCCGTCTCCTCCGATCCCCTCCCAGAAATAGGTTGGGGGAGGGGGGAAGAAATCAATGTTTTATTACTTAGTACTGTCAAAGGCTATAGCTAAATAGGTATAATAAAAGCAGATGAGAGTGATATGGATGTATATTTGCCTCTTGAACTACTGAATGAATATTGAAGCAGTAATACAGATATCTTTTCCTACGTGAGCTTTTAATGGCAAAATAGGAGCAGTGTAAACAATAGACTTTCCTAGTGAGGATTTACAAAGAATTTTACAACATAGGAAAAATGATTTCACATTAAAATTGAGAAGAACATTTATGGAAATAGGCATATGTGTTTCAAAAGAAATGGAAAGGAAAAAATGAGATCGCAAAGTTAAATACTCGGTTCTTATTGAAAAACCATAGCCTTGCAGTTCTTCCACCATTCTAGCCAAGTTTTCATTAAGTTCCGGTGAAATTACTAAAGAAAAAAAGCTGGATCAACCAGGTTTCTAATAAACCACTCTAAAAGAAACTTTAAGATGATAGTTTGCCTTATCCTGCCCCACATCTCCTTCTTTGGGCTACTTTTCTAACAAAAGCTGTTCAGAGGTGTTTATTTTCACTTATCCTTTATCTTGGTCTATTTCTGCTTCTATAACAAAATGCCACAGACTGGGTAACTTATAAAAAATAAAAATTTATTTCTCACGGTTCCGGAGGCTAGGAAGCCCAAGGTCAAGGTACCAGCAGAGTCAGTGTGTGGTCAAGGCTTGCTCTCTGCTTCCAAGATGACACCTTGTGGCTATGTCCTCCAGAAGTGACCAACGCTGCATTCTCTCACGGTGGAAAGACAGAAGGGCAAAAAGGCCTAGCAAGATTCCTCAGGCTCTTGTACAAGGGCATTCACCCCATCGTTGAGGGCAGAGCACTCACAGCCTCATCACCTCCGAAAGACCCCACCTCTCCATACTGTTGTATTGGGGATTAAGTTTCAACATGAACTTTGGAAGGACACAAACATTCAAACCCTAGCATACTTTCTCTAATACCTGCATTCTGTGAATGAAATACCAGAAAACTATGTGTGTAGAGTTGTAACCTTCACTCTCTAGCTAACTTGCAGACTCTGAAAGGAATAATCAAACATTTTATGATTCCAGTATAATGCAGCTACCATCTAGAAAACTGAGGAATCAACACAATGACCGAACTCTGCAACTCATGTTTGCAAAGAGACAAGGGAACATTTCCTGGAGAAGTGGATTCTTGAAATGATTCTTAGAAAAGTGTAGAATTAAGTTACAAAGAAACAGGTGTGAGGAAAGCCCCTTGCAAAGGAGAAGGCCAGAATGGTAGAGGCCAAGTCATGCTGAGCCTTTTGGACTATGAAAAGCAATTTGGACTCTAGAGCACACCTTGCAGGACCATTGAAGAGTTTACCACCACTGTAGACTATGCTAATTGCATAGTATCACCTTCTCTGAAATTCCTATACATTTCAGCCAGACTTTATGGGCTATTTTAAAGGGAGATATTTCTCACTAGAAACTTGAAAAAATGTAACTATCAAATAATTATGCTGTAAGCCATTGCTCTGTGGCTTGTAACACTCACTCCTGCTTGCTCTGTTTTATAGATGCCTATTTGTTTTTGTCTCTGTTGTTTTGTGTGCCTATTTATGTTTATCAGTCTAAAGTTATTCTCCATTACTACATTTATAAAAATCAATTTGGGAGCTACTCATCAGACTCCAGACTCCAGTGATCTTGTTTGTTCCATACCAGATTATCCATTATGTACACACATTGGTTTTCCTCCAAATAAATTCCAGTCAGATACAAGCTATGGCTTAAAAACTTGGCCTTCTATAAACAGGAAACCAGCTACTTAGGTAAACAAAAACAGCAAAGGTTCTCCCCTTTAATACAAAGAGCTAGAAATTGATTACAATCCAGCTATATGCTGGGAATTTTGACAATATTTGCTCAGCATTTATTTAAAAAAAGGGTAAATCATCAACCACATCTGGCCCATCCCCTTAAGGAATTCAGTCATCCTTCAGTATCTGCTGGGGATAGATTCCAGGACCATCACCCGCCACAGGACACCAAAATCTATGAATGCTCAAATCACTTATATAAAATGGTGTAGTATTCATATATAACCAATGCACATCCTCCTACATACTTTAAATCATCTCTAGATTACTTATAATACCTAATATAATGTAAATGCTATGTAAATAGTTGTTATATTGCATTGTTTAGGGAATAATAATAAGAAAAAAAGTCTGTACATGTTCAGCACAGATGCAACCATCCTTTTCATTTTTCCAAATATTTGCAATCCAAGTTTGGTTGAATTCACAGATGTGAAACCAATGGATATGAAGGATCGACTCTATTCTAGGATGGTTTGAATGACATTTAGACTGTAGCTGGGCATGAGCTCTAGTTTAAGAGTTTCTGATTCTGTGGAAGTCTTGCTAATATGAATACTCCAGAACAAACATTTTCAACATATAAATCATTCCTACTTTATCATGGCAATGCTTTATTCTAAAAGTCCAAATATTTACCAAAGCTACCTAAAGAGAAAACATTCAGAAGCTCCTTTCATTTACAAGATAAAGCAGATCTAGCTATATACTATATTGTACCTGCATATTTAGGTTTTATTTTAATCTCAAAACAAAGAAGTCATAGTTTCCCTACTGGAAAGTGCCTCAAAGATGAATTACCATTAAAATTACAAGAACAATCCACTCCTGACATTCTCTTAAGCAACATTAATTAGCTAATAAACTGGTTCATTTGCACTTGTTACCCACAGAACTATTATTCTTTTTTATCTCACTCTTCTGACACAGAGCTATAACATCTCACTGAAAATCCAGGTACATTAGCAATTTCTTACGATTTCAAAATGAATGCTAAGAAAACTAAAGACAAAGATCTCCCTATTTTCAGTAAAAAATACTGTTGAAGCAAAGCCTTTTAATCTAAATCCTTCTAGGACTGAAAATCGTTTTAGTCTCAATTAACTCATAATTACATTAAGTGTCAAAGAGAAAGACATCACCAAAATACTCACCAGTTCTAAAAACACAGCATTGTAAAAACCTTCAACCTGACCCCCGAGTCCTTTACAAGAATTCCTGCTGTTTACAGGTCAATGAAAATAAATTCTGTTCACCATATTCTAACGCTATGTGGACTATTAGTTTATAGATGTGTTTATTAAATCTCTGCAAGATTCTTGCAGATAGAAAATGCTTTCTTTCTCCTTTACAGCATCTAGTCCACTGGGCAGATTTAAAAATAAAATTGGTCAATCAAATAGCACAGCTCAAAAGGGAAGTGTACTATTTTGTGGGTACAGAGCATCAGGCCTGCTGTAAAAGCAATGACTGTTTGGTTCTTTTGAAAGTGGACATTGAAGTGCCCACAAAGTGGATGACTCTGCAATCTCTTAACAGGGGACGCTGCTGTGAACACAGTGCTCTGCTTGCCTTCTGCCCAGAAAGAACAGTCCAGAGCAGTAGAAAAAGCAAGAGACTCTTATCAGAATCACATGAAGACAGAAAGCTGATGTCCACAAATTAGTCCTCAAACCCAATTGCCTACGGTTGTTATTCCTCACTTCTCCAACACTGAATCAATACCAGCCAGTAGAGACTTCAGGAGGTGATGTCTGTTGTGGTCAAATTCTGATGCTTTTCTTTTGAAGCATAAGCCTTCTTCCTGATACTCTTTTGATGCATTTAGTATAAAGCATACAATAAAATCCATTAACTTTCATCTGATGCCATTTTCTTTTTAAATGTATCTCGGCATTTCATTTGAAATTATATTAGGAATTCTAATTTTTCTACAATGTACACTGATTACTTTTATTTCATTTTTTTATTTCAGAATTTTATGATGGTATACACATTTTGGTTACATAATTTGCTTTTGTACAGATTGAGTCAAAGTTGTAAGTGTGCCCTTCACCCAGTTAGTGTGCATTGTACCTGTTAGGTGTGAATTTACCCATCCCCACTTCCCTGCTCCCATTTGATTTCCCTTGAGTTTTACTTCCATATGTGCACATAAGTGTTGATGAATTATTTCTAATTTAGTATTGAGTACATGTGGTATTTGTTTTTCCATTCTTGTGATGCTTCACTAAGAAGAATGGCCTCCAGTTCCATCCAGGTTGTTACAAAGATACTAGATCACCATTTTTTTTTAATAGCTGAATAGTGGTATACATATCCACATTTTATTAAATCACTCATGTATTGATGGGCATTTGGGTTGATTCCACATCTTTGCAATTGTGAATTGTTCTGCTATAAATATTCGAGTGCAAGTGTCATTTTTATAAAATGTCTTTTTTTCCTTTGGGTAAATACCTAGTAGTGGGATTGCTGGATCAAATGATAGTTCTACTTCTAATTCTTTGAGATATCTCCATACTACTTTCCATGGAGGTTGTACTAGCTTGCAGTCCCACCAACAGTGTATAAGTGTTCCTTTCTCTCCGCATCCTCACCAGCATCAGTTGTTTTGGACTTTTTGATAAAAACCATTCTCATTGGAGTTAAGTGATATCTCATTGTGGTTTGATTTGCATTTCCTTGATGATTAGAGATGTTGAGCATTTTTTCATGTGTTTCTTGGCCATTATTCTATCTTCTTTTGAAAAGTTTCTGTTCATGTCTTTTTCTCACTTTTTAATGGGGTCGTTTTTCTTGCTGATTTGCTTGAGTTCTGTGTAGTCTGGTTATCAGCCCTTTATTGGATATATAGCATGCAAATATTTTCTCCCATTCTGTAGGTTGTCTGTTCACTCTATTGATTATGTCTTTGGCTGTGCAGAAGCTTTTAAATTTAATCAGGTCCCATTTATTTATTTTTGTCGTTGCTATGATTGCCTTTGGGGTCTTCTTCATAAATTCTTTGCCTAGATTCTTTGCTACTGGTTAGTGCCATGCGCCCCTGAGCCTTCGGGTAGGAGCAGCAGGGTTTTAGACTCAAAATGTTCTCATCTGCTGCGTTAGAGGTGGCGAGTGTGCTCCCAGACTCAAGCGTGATCCTCCCTCAGACACTCGACACAATTAACCCAGACGTGCCTGGTCCGAATCCCGAAAATGTGGAGGGGGTGTTCAAAGCACCGTAAGGTTTAGCTGGGACCAGTTACTGGTGACACTGGGCCAGTTTTGGGAGGGGGGAAATTCTTGCCAGAGAGTTTCTGAGGATCTGTTTACCCTTCCAGTTGTGGATTCTTTTAACTCCGTCTACCTGGCGTTTTGTTAGAAATGTCAGATAGGAAAATAAAGACCATTTGAGTGGAAAAAAAAAAAGTTGGAAGGGCTTAGGATTTTATTTTAGTGTATTGCACTTAGTGGATAAAACATGAACTGTTTTTCCTCTGTTTTCACACCATAACGCAGAGTATTTCTCTGACCAGATTTGTGGGTTTTTTCCCCTACACACCAAGCAGTTCTGCAGTGGATACCAGCTAGGTGTCCTCCAATTCAATTCAATTCTGACGCTATCTCCCTGGAGATCCCACAATTTGAGGGCCCAGTCCCCGAGACTGTCTCCCACCCCCACTTAAAATGCCAATTACAAGCTCCAGGTTGTTTCACCTGTGACTGGCTATAAATTGGGGTTCTTATGACTCCCTCCTTGGGTTCAACTAATTTGCTAGAGTGGCTCACAGAACTCAGGGAAACACATTTGCTGGTTTATCATAAAGGATATTACAGAGGATACAGATAAAGAGATGCATAGGGTCAAGCGCGGGAAAGGACGTGGAGCTTCTGTGTCCGCTCCGGGAGCACCACCCTCTAGGAACCTTGTGTTGGCTATCTGGAAGATCTCCGAACCCAGTTTTTTGGGTTTTAATGGAAGCTTCATTATGTAGGCATGATTGATTAAATCACTGGTGATTGCTGATCAATTTAACCTTCAGCCTCTCTCCCCTCCCCAGAGGCTGAGGGGACACTGGGCTGAAAGTCCCAACTCCCTAATGCTGCGTTGGTCTTTCTGATGACCAGTGCAAACCCTGAAGCTACCTAGGGGCTGCCAACTACCAGTTGCCAACTGCCAACTACCAGTCAACTAGGGAAGATTTTGCAGATTCTCAGAATTTTTGGAGTCATATGGTGTCAAAGACTAAATTCTGTACACATTTTAGATGAATAATACCACAGTGACAAATAGATATGAAGTACCTCCTGATGAGAAATATTGATGACAACAAAATAACACTTATAATATTCCTGCCAAAAACACATAAACTGAATCAAATCATGAGGAATCATCAGATAAATCTAAAGTGAGGGATATACTACAAAATAACTGGCTCTACTCTTCAAAAATATTAGTATTATGAAAGACTAATGAATTATTTCAGATTAAAGGAGATAAAAGAGATGTAAAAACTAAACATAAAGTGTGACTCAGACTAGATCTTGGACCAGTTTTTTTTTTTTTTTTTGCTATACAAGACATTATTGGAACAATTGGTAAAATTCAAATAATCTTCTGTAGATTAGATAATATTATCCAAGGTTAACTTTCCTGATTTTGATCATTTTACTGTGGTTACGTAGGTGAATTTCCTTGTTAGGAAATACACATTGAAATATTCAAGGGTAAAGGCACATGATGTCTGCAACTTTCTTTCAAATGGTTCAGAAAAGTAGTATCATGTGTACATGTATACTTTCAAGTATATACTTTCAAATTTACAAGATATAAATATACAATACTTTCAAAATCAAAAACTACAGACATAATTTCCATGAAGTGAGCATGAAAGCAACACATCATTAAAGCAGGGATTAGCAAACTTTCTGTAAAGAGCCAAATAGTAAATATTTGGGGCTTGGTAGGCAGTGTGATTTCTGTTGCTCCTATGTAACTTTGCTGTTGTAGCTGGAAAGCATTCATCAACAACATGAAGACAAATGATAGTGGCTCTGTTACAATGAAACTTCATTGACACACAGGCAGTGTAACAGATTTGACCCAAGGGTTGTGGTTTGCCTATTTCTGCACCAGACCCTTAGATCCTTCACACTAAGGATGGTGTCTTCTTGTCTTTGTTTTGTTAGTCCCCACAACGAGACTTAGCACTCAACAGGTCCCCAACAAGGACCTGTTTGCCAGTTAAATGAAGATGGTCCCTCCCTACCTTAACCCTGGGTCTTTGATTCTCACAGGTAAGTGTAACCTTAACCAAATCACTTGCTACTTCTTTCCATGGCTTCACTATTACTAAATAGTAATAGTAACATGATATAGGCCATGTCTACTTTTAAGACTGTAAAAATCAGAAGTACACTATTCATGCGAAGGGCCAAATTGTTGGAAATTCCCACGAGGTCCTAGGAAAGGGGACATTCTGCCTACTTGCTGGGAAACCTGTTGGAGTTTAGTTATAATCCCTCTCTAGAGCAAGTGATGTTGAGAGTTTCTTTTTTATTATAATCTTACTAAGGATCCCTGACCAGAAAGAATTGGTAACCTGGTTGGGAAGACAACACACAAATGAAAAAATTATAGAATAGTAGCAAATTCTTCTATATACCTAACAACTTTTATTTTCTAACTTTCTGCTTGAAGGCTTACATGCCATTGATCAATTAGAAGTCATGTCTGTTTTTTTTCTTAATTCCCATGGTAATCTGTTGCTATGAGTTATGTTCCCCCCCCCATTCATACACGTATGTTGGAACCTGTCCCCCATTGTGGTTCTATTTGGAGACAGGGCTTTTAGGAGGTAATTAAAGTTAAAGAAGGTCATAAGGTTGGGGTCTTAAACCAATAGGATTGGTGACCTTATAAGAAAAGGAAGAGATCTCCTCCCACCTCCTCCTCTGCCTTCCTCCCCCTCTCCTCCTCCTCCTCCTCTCTCTCTCTCCTTGCCATGTGCGTATGCAGCAAGAAGCCAGCTGTCTACAAGCCAGGAAAAGAGCCATCACCAGGAACCGAATCACCTGGCACCTTGTTCTTGAACTTCCCAGCCTCCAAAACTGTGAGAAAATAAATTTCTGTTGTTAAAGCCACTGAGTCTATGATATTTTGTTAGGACATTCTGAGCAGACTAATATCTTTGTTCATACCTTGAATTATAATAATTTCTGTGCGTATATTTTCTTTATTGGTTCTTGCAGTGATTAAGTTTATGTGTCAACTTGTTTATGCCACAGTACCCAGATAAAACATTATTCTGCAGAGGAGGTGACAGCGTTGCGTTTGTGTAAATTAGGTAATGCAAAATTTTTTTAATCTTCGCCTTAATACTTTTTTATTTTGTTTTATTTTGAATGATCAGCCGTGTGGCCCCTTTTTTGTCCCCCAACTTGAGATGTATGAAGGCTTTTGGTCTCCCTGGGAGTGGGTGGAGGTATGGAGGCAGCCAGGGCTTACCTGTACACTGACTTGAGACCAGTTCAATAAAAGTGCACACCTTAAAAAAAAATTATTCTAGATGTTTCTGTGAAGACATTGTTTAGATAAGATTAACATTCAAATCAATAGACTTTGAGTAAAGCAGATGACCCTCCATAATGTGGGTGGACCTCATCCAATCAGTTGCAAGCTTTAAGAGAAAAGGACTGAGGTCCCCCAAAGAAGAAGGAATTCTCCAGTGGACTGCTTTTGGACTGCAACTCTTCCTTGCGACTCTTCTGTGGTCTCTAGCCTGCTTGCCTATCCTGAATATTTTGGAGGTACCAGGTCCCACAATTGCGTGAGCCAATTTCTTAAAATCTTTCTCTCTCTCTCTCTCCACATACACACACACACACACACACACACACACTTACACACACACATACAGATTCTATTGGTTCTGTTTCTCTGGAGAACCCTAATTTAAACAGTTTTCCCAGCAGAAATAGCCTTGTCAGCAAGACAAACATATTTATCCCTGTGCTTGGGTCAGCTTGCCTGGATGATTTCCCTTTTACTCTACTTCCATGGCCAATCAACATCTCCCTTTCCTTTTTATGGGTACATTCATTCATTACCTATGTTAATATATTCAATAAGGTATAATCAAATCTTGCTGACTTGACTTGGCAGGAATTCCGTCTTCCAAATGACTTTGCCTATAAATCGATTATATGTAAATGTACAGTTTCAAGTACAATCTTATTTACCCAATATTCAAATTCTGGTGAGACCACCCACTGCAGCACTCTGTACTGACAATTGTAGAAAGTAAATCAATGTTTTACTAATAGCTGCATTTGAGGTTAGTGCCATCAGATATTTCCTGGACATCAAGAGCTATTTTGATTGCATAAAAGGATGTCTTAGGAAATCTCTTAAGCATTGTTCTTCCTTGTAATTATTTCACTTGAGCTTAGGTACCCTGCTGTTGCATTATTTCCATGTGCCTGTATTTGCATATTTCCATTGTGATAAACATCTGCACTGGGCTTTACTTCTTTCCCTCCTGTCTCAGAAAATGAAGTGTCCCTCCTACTGCTCAACCCACTGCAATCTGGCTTCTGCCCATTCCCCCACCCCTTCACCTTAAGACTGAAATTATCTTCACTGAAATAAAATAATATATTAAAATTGCCAAATTCAGTGGAGCCTTTTAAGCTTTTTTTTTTTTTTTTTTTTGCTAAATCTCTCTTCTGATTGTTGGTGAAGCATTTCTCAAAACTCTATCCTTTCTGCTCTTGGCTTCCCTAACATTATTTATTCTAGTTCTAATCAAGTATGCCTACAGGCCTAACCGATTTTATTGTTTTCCTCCATAGGCCCCTCTTCCTTTGCCTTCAAATCATTAATCATGCTTTGTTTTGGTCTGCAGGC
>CAUYSK010086829.1:0-12144 GCA_963575035.1 Avahi laniger | reverse complement strand
CCAGCTACTTGGGAGGCTGAGACAGTAGGATTGCTGGAGCCCAGGAGTTTGAGGTTGCTGTGAGCTAGGCTGACGCCACGGCACTCACCCCAGGCAAGAGAGTGAGACTCTGTCTCAAAAAAAAAAAAAAAAAAAGATGATATTGGCTTAAAATAAGGGTAACAGAAGTAAAGCTGGGATTATCCCTCTCTGAGATTGGAACTGTTTTGTTTCCAAGTTGGAGGTCTTACAGGCAGATGGCTTAGAGGATATAATGCCATGCAATGAAGTTGGGAAACAAAGCAGTTGACTGAGAGGAGGGCTCTGCCTTAGCTTAAATCCAGAAGTAATTTCATTTAATATCATCTCATTTTTGCTCTAAACTGAAAGGCACAGCATTATTTAGAAGCTGTATTTTACACACTTTATACTTTAAGGATAATTGTAATACTATGTTGATGGCCCTCTTTACCTAAAACTAGGGTATTATATTTTTTTATTTTATGGATTGACCTCTAGAGTTAGAAATATGGAACCATGTGAAAAGCTTTTTGGAACTGGAAGTTTTTAAAATGTGGAAATGTACACTACATTTTAAAATACTATATGTAGATGTTCCCCAACTTACAATGGTGTTGTGTTTCAATAAAACCGTCATAAATTGAAGATATCATAAGTCAAAGTGTGTTTTTGCCTTAGGATATTTCAGCACATGATGGGTTTGTCCGGAGGCAGCCCCATTGTAAGTTGAGGAGTGTACTGAAAGTGTGTCACTTTCGGGCCATCCTGAAGTTGAAAAATCTTAAGTGGAATCATTGTAAGTCAGGAACTGGCTGAATAGCCCTAAAAGCTTTTGTGAATTTAGAAATCCAAAACTGTCAACTAATTTGCTAATGAAATTAGGGTTACTATGTCATTAAATTTATAATTTGTGTATTTATAAGTGTTAACTTACAAGTTGAACCAATTTTTAATAGCTTTACTGTGGCACAATTTACATACAGTAAAATTTGCCTGTTTTAAGTATCTAGTTCAATGAATTTTTGGCAAATGTCATATAGTCCTGTAGTTCTACCACACTTACACAGTTCTATCACCCTGAAAATTCTCTTGTGCGTCTTTGTGGTCAGTCCTCTGCCCCCACCGTGTTCCCAGGCAACCACTGCTCTACCATGTGTCACTGTGGTTTACCTTTCCCAGATATTCATTTAAATGGAAATGCATAGTATGTAGGTTTGGATGTGTGACTTCTTTTAATTAGTATGTTATTTTGAGTTTCTCCACTTTGTTGGGTATGTCAGTAGTTCCTATTTATTGCTGAATGAGCAATGCAGAGGTTAGGGGTGCCGACCCCCCATACAGTCGAAAATCCACATATAACTTGACTTCCCTAAAACTTGACTACTCCTACTGTTGACTGGCAGCCTTATGGATAACATAAACAGTTGATTAACATGTATTTTGTATGTTATATGTATTATATACTATATTCTTAAAGTAAGCTCTAGCTTTCTCTAGAAAAGAAAATGTTATTAAGAAAATAGTAAGGAGGAGAAAATATACTTACTGTTCATTAAAGTGGAAGTGGATCGTCATAAAGGTCTTCATCCTCATCATCTTCGTGTTGAGTGTTGACTGAGGAGGAAGAGGAGGGGTTGGTCTTGCTGTCTCAGGGGTGGCGGAGGCAGAAGAGGTGGAGGAGGTAGAAGGGGAGGTGGGAGAGGCAGGCACACTGTTTAACTTTATGGAAATACATCGTAATTTTTGTCTAAGTTTTGCTTTTTCATTTCTCTAAAAATGTTTCTGTGTGGTACCAGTCCTCTCCCACCATTTGTTTAGCTTTAATACGTGTGTCATGGAAGGGTCCATGTTGTAAAAGAAGTCAGAAAGCAGTCTTGAATAATCGAACCCTTCTGGCAGATTGTCTGGTGTCCGTTTGTTATCAGACTTGGCTTCTTTTACATTTTCTTCCTCCTCATCTGGCACTGGTTCACAGCACTCATCTCCGTCGAGTCTTCTGTTAATTCCTCTGCTGTGATGTCTGTCAGCTTTTTTGAATTTCTCCAAGATCTGTATCTTGAAACCCTTCACCCCCCATCTTTTTTGCCATATCCACAATATCTTTCATGATTTCCTGGATTGGCTTTGTTGTAAAAATGCTATGAAGTCATGGACAACATCTGGACATAGTTTTCTCCAGTGGGAATTAATTGTTTTGGTCTTGGTGGCTTTCACAGCTTTTTCTATAACAATCATGGCACGTTCAGTGGCATAATCCTTCCCGATCTTCATGATGTTCTGAACTATATCGGGATTCTTTTCCATAGCATTGATAATCCTTTCCATAGCGTACTGTGTAATGAACATCAAAGATCCTTTTGACTCCCTGATCTAGAGGCTGAATTAGAGACATTGTATTTGGGAGCAAATAAATTACTTTGGCATCTTCGGTGTTGAACTCATGGGATTCTGGGTGCCCAGGAGCATTGTCCAATATCAAAAGAACTTTAAAAGTCAGTCCTACTGGCAAGGTCCTTCCTGACTTCAGAGACAAAGCCTCTATGGAACCAGTTCAGAAAAAGGGTCCTCATTGTCCGGGCCTTCTTGTTTAACAGCCAAAAGACTGGAAGCTGGTGTTTGTCTTTGCCCTTCAAGACTTGGTGGTTAGCAGCTTTGTAGGTAAAGGCAGTGCTGATCATAAACCTGATTGCATTTGCACAAAACAGCAGTTAGCCTGTCCCTTCCTGCCTTGCATCCTGGTGCTTACTTCTCTTCCTTATTAATAAATGTCCTTCTGGCACTTTTTCCCAGAACACAGTGCTTTCATCTGCATTAAAAACCTGTTGAGGCAGATATTCCTTCTCCTCAGTGATTTCTTTTCTTTCTTTTTTTCCCCCCAAGACATGGTCTTGAGGGTCTCACTCTGTCACTGGGCTGGAGTGCAGTCCTATCATTATAGCTCACTGCAGCCTCAAACTCCTGGGCTCAAGTGATCCTACTGCCTCAGCCTCCCAAGTAGCTAGGACCACAAGTGCATGCCACCATGTCCAGATTATTTTTCTTATTTTCTGTAGAGATGGGGTCTCCCTGTGTTGCCCAGTTTGGTCTCAAACTCCTAGTCTCAAGCAGCCCTCCTACCTCAGTCTCCCAGAGTGCTGGGATTATAGGCATGAGCCACCACGCCCACCCTATAAGTGTTATTTTTGATGACTTGCTAATAACCTGGCAAAATACACTATACTGTGAGCAAGATATAAAACTAAAAACAATTTGTCCCAGATATATTCAGTGTAGCAGATGGGAAGTAATGTTGCCTATGTGTCTTGAAACCTGCATTCTTTTCCCAACTATTACCCTATTACTTTGGTTCTTTTAGTAGCAACACTACTCCCACTTAATATCTATTCTTGTCGTATTTATTTGCTCATGTTCCATGCTCTATTTTAAATAATTTTATTTTTATCAAAGTAATACATACACATAGTTAAGAAAACAACAGTTTCTGCTACCTGCCTCTATTTCACCCTCTTTAGAGAAACCAATTTCAACCCTTTTAGCTAATTTTAAAAAATTATTTATGTCTTTATTTCTAGATACTTTGCTTATGTACAGCTTCCTGATTTATTTTTGAGATTCACTATTGACTTTCTACCCTGAAAGATGAAAACTTAGCATTCTTTCACCCCCTCTCTTGCCTCTACCACATACACTCAGCCTTTCTACCACTCCAGCTTACCGATTCCTGTCTTCACCATAGTCACCTGTGCTCTTGGTAGAGCAGTGTTCAGGAGTTCAATATTGCCTGCAAATAAAAATCAGTGCTCAGTATGTTTATAGTTGAGCCAGGTGAAATACTGTGATTACTTTATCTTTCCTTTGCAATATTGTTTTCATTTGAGGAAGTTTTTTGTTTTTTGTTTGTCAGTTGGTTGGTATTTTAATTTAAAGAGGTTTATTCTGTGCTGAATTGTGTGTGACTGGCCTGGAGCCCATGGCCTCAAGAGGTCCTGAGAAAATGTGCTCCTTGTGGAAGTAATTCTTGTGTGTCTGTGTGCTTTCTTAATTTTCATTGTACTAATTCAGTAAAAATCTATTCATTGCCTTTGTGTCCTCTTAAAGATGTATCAGACATTTTAGAAATCTCTCCTAGAGAATTCTCTTCCAAACGTACCCCTGCCCTCTCTGCCTTCATCCTTGGTACACTATGGCCATCGTGGGTTCACCTTTCACCTTAGCTCATTTGCTATTAGAATCCTTTGGTTCTTGGAGTCTCTTCTCGGAGTTCTGCTTCTCAATATTCCCACTGCCAAATTATGCATCAGTTGTAGTTGGGTCTGCAAAGTCACTTCCTGCCCATCTATCTGCTTTTTACCTTTCTGAATTTTGTTGCTGTTACCATCCTCTTATTCCTTTTGAGTTTATGTCTTTACTGTTATTTTAGTGAAGTGTGGGGAAGGAGCATATCTAAATGTGTGTTTTGAATGCATCTGCAGGTATCTTGAGGAAAGCGTTACAGAGGGAAGAAAAAGCACAGAGGTCCTGAGCTGAGATCATGTCTAGCAAAGAGTGAGGGGGCCTGACAGGCTTGGCGAGATACGCAAGGGGCAACGTGGTGGATGAGGTCAGAATAACAGAGCCTTGAGATCACCGTAAGGACTTTGGCTTTTACTCCAAGAGCATGGGAAGTCATCAGACAATTGTCAGCTGAGTGGGGGGATGTGAGGGGCAGTGCAGGTGGGGTAGGGTCAATAGTTGGGAGGTCCTGGTGGGGTCAAAAGATTATTGATGTTGGTAGATGAGGTGGTATGAATTGGAATTACAGAAGGTGGTTGAGGGAGAATTGGATGCTTGAAATTGAAATTATGGAGGAGTTGCAGTTTTTGCTGATGACCAAGTCCAGGGTGTGACATGGCAGTGAGAGTAGGGTAGAAAACAAGATCCAATATTGGTATAAAAGATGTCAAGGACCAAGAGACTAGGGCATTAGAATTACCACCTTCGTGGACATTGAAATTATCAAGAATGGTGACGGGAACAATGAGAGAAAGCGAGCCAGGAGCTAAAGTCTTCGAGGATGATCCACAGGGGCTCTGAGGACCCGATGGCGTGGTAGGTGATGTGGGCCGAGCGCAGATTCAGAGCTGAAGGTGTTTTAAGGGAGGAAGAAGGGGAGTGTGTGGTCTGGATGTGGCATAAAGAGCCAGAAGGCACCTGCCCCTCCTCCAGGACCAGTGATACGTGGTGTGTGAAGGAAAAACTGGCCACCATTTGAAAGCTGAGTTTTAATTCAAATAAGAAAGTGAAGGGAATGTTAACAGAAGTTGAAGATATGCAGGATTTAGCTGATAACTATTGTAGAGGACACAGTGAAACACTTTGGAAAATGGACTCAAATAGTCGAAATTCTGATTATCTATCTTATTTGAGTAATTCAGTAAGGAAAGCCCATTAAAAGATCTGGAGTGATCCTCAGAGTACTTAAATTCAGATAATCTTTAGAAAGCTTTGTAGTTGAAACCCAAATATGTTATAATTGAGTACAGTATTATTTGCATTTCTGAGTGTTTAATAATCAACTTTGCCAATGTGTAACCTTGGGCAATTTTTTAAATTTTTTGTAAACTTCTTTCTTCATCTATAAAACGGAAGTAACATCTACATAATGAAAAAGGTCACGTGAGGATTAAATCAGAATATGTGTATAAAGCCCCCTAGCACAGAGAAAGCACTCACTGGATGGCAGCCTGTGTTAACCAAGAATGTTAAAGAACTTTTTGTTTTTGTTTTTTTATTTTTTATCTTTTCTAATATTTTTTTATTGGGATATAATTCATTATATCATAAAATTCACCATTCTTAAAGGTGGTCTTTAGTATATTTACAGAGTTGTGCAACCGTCACTACCACCTTCATTTAGGAATCTGGATCCATCATTTTCCAGTTTTTGGCTTGTAAGACTTCGGTAAGGAAATGCTTTTTGTTACTAACTTGTCTCATTTTATCTCTTTCAGAAAAGTTCACATCCTTGGCTCTTTCCAAAACATCAAGATGGCAAGAACTGCCATTTGCAACCTCATCCTGGGTAATAGCAGTTTATTTCTTTGGTGTTTTCTCTGGAAAGTATAGGGAGTTAATTTAGGAATGCAAACCACATCTGCAGAGCAGTTTGGGGTAATGTTAAAGATGGCAAGTAGAAACCCTTGGGAGTTGGCAAATGTGGACCTAGAGAAAAAAGTAGAAATATTTTTGCTTAGATTACATTTGTCTGCTAGAGAAGAGAAAGTGTTTGCTGGGTAATATTGCTTAGATCTGTTCCACTTTCCCGATGAGGTACACAGCAGAGCCATTCCAGACTAGCCGGGAACATCACATTTTAGGTTTAACAAAACAGGAGCTGCTGAATAGCTTTGATCAATTTAATTGATCCATTTCATCCCATTTTCATGATCCTGCAGCAAAGCCAGTAGTACTTTATGATAAGAGTCATAGAATCTTAAAAGCTTGCTCAGAAAATACTAGAGATTTTACTTTGGTACCCAAGTCTGGCTGACTGGCTTCTTTTTGAAGTATTTTGACAACTCAGTGCTTTTGGCTCTTACAAATTTAAAATGTCTTTTGGAGAATATTTGGGTATGATTTCCTTAAAAGCTTTTTAAGTTTAAGGTAGAGCCAATAAAAAAAAGTCCCTGTTCTTTTTAGGGTTATAGACCCTTTTCCATGTACAGCTGGTCCTCTGTATCTACAGGTTCCACATATACAGATTCAACCAACTATGAATCAAAAACATTTTTAAAACACACAAAGAATAACACAAGAAAAAACACTGCAAATAAATACTGTATAACAACTATTTACATAGCATTTACATTGCATGAGGTATTATAAGTAATCTAGAGATGATTTAAAGTATATGGGAGGATATAGGTAGGTTATATGCAGATACACTATTTTTCAATAAGGGATTTGAGCATCCGAGCATTTTTCTGTCTGCGGGGGTTTTGGAACCCTGCCACAGATGCCAAGGGATGACTGTAGTTTCTGTCTATGTGAGTATATTTGTATACATATATTATACATATAGAACTATTTTTTTTTTTCCTTTGCAGGAAATCCTCCATCAAAGGTTTATGGCAATATTCGAGCTGTGGCTAGCAGATCAGCAGACCGATTCTGATTTCAAATCAGAGACTTTTTATTTTGTCTTTGGACTCTAGGAAAAAGACCTTACACTCTACCACTCATCACAAGAAACCATGTGAAGAATTTCAATCATTTTAAGGCTTGGTCACTTCTTCCATTCTCTGCCAGAGCATAAACAGAGAGGAAAGGTTCAGTAGTATTCACACCCAACAGCTTTTAGGAGTATTTAAATATCAAAGTCAAATACCATTATTATACTTACACATTAGGTATAATTTATAATTTCTTTTTCATTTTAAATCGTATGTAGCAGATCTGCATAGTTTGTAATCCTCTCATTTGGAGGGAAACTTCTTGCTCAAACAGTTCTATGTGAATTTGTAAGTTTTTATTTATAAATTTATAAAATGTTATAAATTTTATAAATTTATAAACATTTCTTTATAAATTATAATTAAAAGGATCATCTCAGAAACCCTCTCTATGAAACCCATCCCTTCTTAAATACTATGGTGTGTGAGCTTTTTAGTATTAGGTCATAAATAGCAGTTTTAGCTAGTGTGAATTAATAAGGGCTAATTTTTATACCTGTTTTGCAGTTTTTAAAATTAAAGACCTACGTCGTCACAAGGTTGATATGAGGAAAGAGTTTTATTTTTCAAATAAGTGTTTAGTGAAAGTAGTCAGACATTACCAATATTGAGTATACAGATGCTCCTCAACTTATGATACATTCATGTCTGACTAAACCCATTGTAAGTTGAAATATCGTAAGTCAAAAATGTAGTTAATACACCTAACCTACTGAACCTTAAACATGCTCCAAACACTTAGATTAGTCTGCAGTTGGGCAAAATTATCTAACATAAAGCCAATACAGTGTTGAATATCTTATAATTTATTGAATACTGTACTGAAAGTGAACAACAATGGTTCTGTGGGTACTCCAAGTACAGCTTCTACTGAATGCCTAACACTTTCATGCCATTGTAAAGTTGAAAAAGCGTAAGTAGAACCATCGTAAGTCGTAAGTCTGTATTTCTTCTATAGTAAAGATGAAATGGTAAAAGAATGTCCCCCCCCAATAAAAATTGTGCAATAGATTTTTAACTAGCATCTGCCTATTTATATATTATCTGATTATCTTATGCATTTTTAAATGGAAGGACCTTTATTAAACATGATTTTGATAGTGCAATCTCTTGTACATCTTTAAAACTCTTGATGAAAACTTTTAAAGAAGAGTATTAGAAAGTTCACGTAAGAACTAAAAGAAAAAGTACTCTTAAAACTGCTGTTTGCTTTTATCAGCTACATGTGCCACTGTTCACAGCTAGTTTGTACATTACATGGAATTGGATATGCTTACGTACTAATTACGAATTCAACTGAAAATTACTGAAAATATCTTACCCCAAATAATTTTTTATCCTGTTGCAACACAACAGCATGGAGAAAGTGTGTGTACGGTGTTATCAGATCCCTTTACTCACACTTTCAGGCTTCATTCTGCAGTCTGTCCAGGCTTCCAGATGTACTTGCCCACCCTCACCCTTTGCGTAGGAAGTACATTCACAATTATGACTACTTAGTGTGTACTTTTCTGGGGAATGTCCACAGCTTTCATTAGGTTTTTAAAACACTTGGCTGAAAGAAACCATTGCTACGTAACCATAAATGTTTTGGGTTGATTTTTAAGGCACTGAGGCAGAAAGTTAACAGCATAATTTTGATTGGGAAAGTACGATTTCTCTGTATTAAAGGGAACTAACATTTTTGTATTGTTTGAATTAACTTCATTTTGAAGATCTCTTACATAGTTAAAACCATACCAGAGAGCAAATGTATTTTCCAGGCAGCTGTTAATGCTGAACTTTGGTTGAAGACTTATTTTGGGCCTATCCTTAGTCAAGTGTTTATATCTCCCCTTCCCCCTTGGAGAGTAGTACTAATTGGGGCTTGAAAGGAAGAGAAAATGTTAGAGGGAACCCAAATAATTCTTGAGATAGGAAAGGATTAAGAAGGAATAGAAGTAATAAATTTGACTATATCGCACTGGTAGTTGATCTTAACCACCCAGATCAAATGTTAATAACTTCATTAAACCTGTCTTGTGACCAAGACACAATCTAATATTTTAAACCTTATCCATGTTTCTGTGGCACTTGTCATGCTATAATTATTATATCTGCCTGCCACTCTATGGTCTCTCGGGATCTTTGGATACTCTTATCTAGTACATTCCTGACATATAACAAACAGTTCACTTATCTATTCATTGGTGCATTGCCTGGGGGATGAGCCTAAGAGAAGAGTATTTTCTTAGGTATTTGTGGCTGAGAAGGGAGGAGATCATAGGGTTTCTTCCTGGTCACTCCAAAAGATTCGGACTCCAACTCCCGCGCCACCTAGAACTAGGATGGTAGGGAAGAAAGCTTGTGCTTACTGAGCATGTGGGAAAGAGACCAGTTCTGATCTTAGAGCCATGTTAACCATGTTTAGGTTGGGACAGCATGCTTACATTACTGAAAGCATATGTGACATGAGGCTGTGACACGTACACAGCCGTTCTACAACTTGTAAAATACTTGAGCAAATACAATTTACTCCTTTGGTCAAAGAAACCAGTAAGTTTTCAGGAGGCTTGAGAGAGCAAGGACTCACCTATTTGATCTGGTTAGCGCACAGATTTTAATGCCCAAGGGAAGCAAAAGGTTGAAATGGCAATGGACTTTAACTTAAACTTTAGCTACCGCAATGAGAGCATTTTAAATGTATGGGAGTTTTTGAAGACCAAGGATTAATGTTTGAAGGTGTGAGCTTGCACAGCATTTTCTTTGTGGGTAAGTCCTGGAAACCATCTAGAAAGACTGATTTAAAAAAATAAAATGTAAAATATACATAAAATTCACCATTCTTTTTACATGTACATACAATTTAGTGACATTAAGTTCATTCACATTATTGTGCAGCCATCACTATCATCCATCTTCAGAAGGTAACCTTCAGCAACTGAAGCTCTGTCCCCAATAAATTTTCTCCATTTCCCTTTCCCAGCCCGTGTACTCTGGGAATCTTAAGGGGAATCACACACTTGTTCCTTTGTGACAGGTGTATTTCACTTAGCATGTCTTCAGGGTTCATCCATGTTATATATATAGTATGTGTCAAAATTACCTTGCTGCCGTTAGAGCTAAATAATATTCCACATTGTTTATGCAGTCATCTGCAGATGGTACTTGGGTTGCTTCCACCTTTTGGCTGTTGTGAATAACGCTGCCATGAACACAGACGTACAAAGACCTATTTGGACTCCCTCACTTCTTATGGTTATATGCCCAAAAGCGGAATTCCTGAATCATCCGAGGAACCATCATACCTTTTCCACAGTGGCTGCACCATTTTACATTCCCACCAGCAATGCACAGAGGTTCCAATCTCTCCACAACACATTAGCCCATCCTAATGGATGTGGTGTTTCACTGTGGCGTTTCACTGTGGCTTTGATTTACGTTTCCTAATGACCAATGATGTTGAACATCTTTTCATGTACTTAGTGGCCACTTGTATATCTTTTTTGCAGTAATGGCTATTCAAGTCCTCTACCCAGATTTTAATCAGGATTTGTTGTTACCCAGTTGCAGTTCTTTAAGTATCCTGGACATCAATCTCTTATCAGATGATTTACAACTGTTTTCCCCCATTGAGTTGCCATTTCACTCTGGATAGCCATCTTGTCTACTCTCAAAACTGTTACAAGTAGGTAAAGAAACGGAGCTCTGGAACTTATCCGTCTACTTGCTTAGGCTTAACAAATTTATACTCCTAGGACACTCTAAGGAGCCACAGAACCCAGTGTATAGTATCCTGTGGCTAGTACACACCTGACAATATGGGTATTCTGGGTACAAAACATCCCCAACAACCTAACTCAACTGGGCCAGGGGTGTCACCAGTATGTCAAGTGCCTATTACAGTGCTGGACATGACGTAGGGACTGTAGGGTTGTTGAATAAATCACAGTTGAATGAGTCTCAAAAATGCCAACTTTTACATTTTATGCAGTGACGAAGTATTGAATAGCATTTATTATAAAATCACAACCTGCATAAATGGGTTGTCACATGTTACTTCATTTATTTAATAAATAAACACTAACAGCTAGGAAATATTCTGGACAACCGGGGCTATCAGTGGACAACAGATAAATCACTGCGTTTGTGGTGCATTAATTTCATTCAACAGCCAGGGAAGACAAAGTAAGTAAATTGTGTCACTAAAGGAAAAAAATAATAGGGGTGAAGAGACCCAGGTGAATCTGCATTTTTAAATAGGGTGGCCAGGAGAGTTTCTTTCGAGCCAGGACATAACACAGACTTGAAGACATTAGCTATGGGATTTGGGGGGCGGGGGGAGCGGGAGGAGCAGAGAGGGACGGACAGTGGGAAGGCCTAACATGGGAGGAGCCAGACTCCAGGTGCCACAAGGAGGCTAAGAGGGCCGGAGCAGAGAAAGGGTCAGTAGTAAGAAATGAGATCAGGAAAATCTCATCTAATTGGGGGCAGGGCAGAGAGTCCTACAGGGCTTTGTGTTTTTGTAATGACTTGTGTTTTTTAACCCAGTGGTGAAGCAAATTTATTTTACCCATGACTTAAAAGTGAAGGATCAAATATCACTTTATCACAGTTTATAAAAAACCTAAAAGAATGAATAAAAACTATCTTATGGCTGTGGAAGCCCATCAAAGACAACTGAATACATGCAAGCAAGTTTCAAATATTTTATTTTCTTATTCATACAGTATGAAGTTTTCTAAAGATCCCACAACATGACGTATCATGCAGAAGAAAAACTAAACATTCAACATAAACCACCCCCGCCCCACCCCCCCCCCACCCACAAACGAAAAAAAAAAAAAAAAAAAGGGAAGGAAAAAAAAAAAACCCACAAGACCCCCGAAGGAAAAAAAGTTTGCCCAATATTTGGGTTACGCCCCCCCCCATATTAACAACCACCGAAAAAAAA